>UZAF01019047.1:0-14125 GCA_900617895.1 Haemonchus placei
CTTCCAATCTCCATTGAGCATTCTTCATGCTGTTGATTCCCCCCTCAATTTTTCTTCCAACACCACTTTGTACACATACCTCAACACACCACGAGGGTAATCAATCAGCTCTTTGAGATCAATAAATCTCCATCTAGCAGTTTCGTCTCGTACTTGTTGATATTAAAGCTGTAGTGATCGGCTGCTCGGGTGATTTCGCGTACTCCGATCGTTTATCTGCCCTTCATCCGCTTATCCTCCCAAAGACGGCTGAATCGTGCCTATCATGGATTCTGACTCTACCAAATCCCCTTCCACTCCTAGCGATTCGTCGCCGACATTGCCTCTCACTAATTCAAGATCTGAAGCAGGTGAGTCTCATGACTCTAGCATGGCTTTTTCGTATTACTATGTAGTCTGAACGGAATGATTTCACGAATCGGCTTTGTTATGGATATGCACTCGTGCTCTGTTCAGAATTTTCATGTTTCTAGTCCACTGAAGCATTCCGGGCAAATTTTTGGGTCATCCTTTGACTTGTTCATGGAACTCTGAAATTGATATCACAATTGGACCTATGTGGGATCCCACTCCTTACCCATAAAATAAGGTCCATCTCTCCCGCACCATATCAATCCTTGATAATAGCATTCTGTGGTACGGCTTTGTGGTGCTTCAGCAGATCATCTGATAGACCGTCAGAATTCCAAATGCAGGAATACAATATTCTAGTGCGATCCTAACCCCGTATAACTCCCCAGATTGGCGCTACATCTAGTAATCTTTCACGAATCTCCGTGCGTGACTCAGAGGTTATATGCTTCACGCAGTGTCGAGATCATTTCCTCGATTGGCCGGTCCTTAGAGAGCTCGATTTCGTCACCTCTTTGGAGTCTCATCGGAAGCTTCGAAACTGCTTGCCATAGTTGTACATTATGAGCCTCAGCGTTTAACCGCTACTATGCATCGGGTTTACCTACATAGTGAGGCTTCTCATTCAACCTAGCCAGAAAATACACTATTTTACTTAAAATTGAAGCAATCTTCTATATTTCTTGCTTCGATTTTCTTTGACTTTTATATCTCCTTTTCCCTGCCTTTATCATTTGCTAAAATGCTGATCTGTTCCACCGTCAGAGCAAAAGGTGTGGGAGATTGTTTAACTCTTTATTGAAACATAGCTTTTCAAATACTTCGTATTCGAACGAATTGGAAAAATATTCATTTCCATATGCTAATACGCCACGATTCCTTTGAGGCATCTTCTATGAAATCAGGATGACTCATTCAAGGTCTATGAGTATCAACTTCTGAATTAAGTTCATAATTAATTCATAATTGTGAGTCATTCAGTAGAGTTTCTTTTCATTCTTTGTTCATTCTTTGTCCAAATTTCGAATTTTTACATCAAATTTGACAAGTTGCCAACTATGAAATGAAAATGACAAGTGTAAGCAACTCCACGATGGAGTGGGAATCTTCGTTTCGTACACCAATGTTTCCATCATAAACGAAAGCAAACACTTCCAAGAAACTGCCCGTAAAGAAACTGCTGCGATGCCAAATGGCGTGCAAGTGTCAAGCGTAATGGTAGGTATTTTGTCTTCTTTAATGGCATCGTCTCACAAAAAGAACAAGTAAAACCTCCCATTAACTCGACCGGAGCCTCACGGCACGTCCAGCTCCAGGAGGGGACCGAAAATCGCACGAGAATCTAAGTGTCAGGCACGCCGCGCTCTTGGCATGGTCTTTAGGGGGCACGAAGGGAGTTTAGGTGTTGGGTAACTTCCAGGCAGTAAGTCAGGTTAGCTTTGTTCAAAATGATAAAGGAATCTGTTGACTTCTTCTTCAGAGCTGCTACTTTTCCTCATTAGCACAAGCGAGCACGTCGGCCTTTAAGAGTCACGCAGATGCCGAGCAAAAAAATCTGATTGATATCTTCATCAGAGTGTTGTCCCACTCGGGAGTACATCCACTGTGTGGTCGTCCAATGAAGCCACATGCTGGAAATCTATCAAGTTTAAACTGTGGACGTGCTGCCAGGGGAAGAACGTCCAGGGATCAGCCTGGTCTAAGCCTCATTATCACAGCATCCTCTGGAACGTGTTCAAGAATAAATGGCTGCAGTCAAGCACTTCTTCAGAAATTTATTGATAACACCTTAGAGCGACTAAAAAAACAGAAGTAGTCCTGACGTCAGTACACCACATGATACCCAAGAGCTAATGTATTACAGCAGTACATACATATATAAAAGTGCTCATAGACTCGGTAACCTAGTTTTGGCAAAGCCATCGTTCTTGGTAATTTATTCCAACCAAAAAAAATCCAAGATCTAGTCGCTATACTGACTAAATCCGTTTGCGACCCTACTCCGTCTTTTGCTTTGCTGACTATAAACTTATGAAGATCGTGACCTCTCAGATTTGTCTGGATAAGTAGAGGCACAAGATTGTCGCCTTAGCTTTTCTACTCGAGCAACGCTTGCTCCATCACATGACGGATCATCACCCTCACACCTCTGCTGTGCTTCTCGATGTCCTTTCAATCTTTCTTCATTTATCATAAACCAAAGTAGACTTATCCTGCTTCTCTTCAAAGGCTTAACTGACGTTTTTTCGACTTGTTTATTAACTTCTCTTCAGAATCTAATTGTGGTTTGAAAGCTTATGACTGACTATGAATGGCTTGCGGTGGTCAGCAGATGTGCAAGTCAGTGCTTTTCTTCTCCTAAACGAGTCTCTGTTACCATTCAAAAGACCCGAACAGATGAAAGGCTCGTTTGACTTGGGCGAGAATCAGTATCCTCCGAAACAATTATGATTGCTGATTGCATTTCAATTTGCTTGAGTTTGAAGAAACTCACCAGTTCTTCCGTCATCTACTCAATGTGGTCTCATACAAAGAGTGTTCCTAGGCCTAGGTTTCTGTAGCAAGCTTATGCTCGAAGCAGGCAATGCATCCTCAACAGCTGCAAATGCAACATGCGGACGAGTTGTTGGCTATAAAAACGGGACGCAATAGCAAATCGTTCCACGTGACTGTTCGCTATGTTTTTTGTTGCAATAATCCAGTCATTTGTTATGGTTTCAGAAATGGATGATAAACATAAATTGGGTGTTCTCGGTGCTACATCGTATGTGATTGGCAACATCATTGGATCGGGCATATTCATTACACCTGCTTCAATACTCAGGTATTTGAAAATACGCTTACCTTTTGAAATAATTTTGAAAAATATTTTGATAATCTCCACCTAGAAAATGAGCTTTTTTCGGATGTAGTCTTATATACTGGCCAGGAGACGCCGCTGCGATTGACGTGCTAAAACTAGGTCACCGCGTGCGGCGACCTTAGCAGCCTTTTGCACGGAATCTTTATCCCTTATAAGCTTGGCGAAGTGCAAGAACTGGAGAACGAACGTATCTGGAACACCTAAGATCGCAAAGCGTGGCGATCTAGATTTACTGAAGCGATGGCATCTTTTGAACCCTATACAAAACGATTTCTTCGGGAGCATTTTTTCTAATCCAGCATGCAGAATCTAATTTGGGAAGGCGAGGAACTTGTAATTTCGAAAACCGATGACATGATCCTGCCTTTCCTTGAGACTCCAAGTATAATTTTCTTTTTCATTTCTGAATTTCATGAATTCTTTTGAGGTGTACGGATAGCGTTGGGTTGTCACTACTGGTATGGGTCGCCTGTGCTCTGATCGCCATACTTGGTAAGAGTTTTCAGAATTTTAACTCTTACTTTTTTCATTTTTTCATTTTTACTGGACGTAAGGCAGATTTCAGGGATTAATCGGTAAGGGATATATTTAATTCCAAGATCATAACGGCTCTCATTCACCCTCATCATAGACTTTCTTCCCTAGGAAGAGGTCAAGGAACCATTCCTTCTGCTGCTCTCTCGAGATTCTGCATGAAGTTTTCTAGAGCTAGAGCGGCGCTGAATAGACGGTATAAATCGACTCGAAACAGCAGAAAAGGTAGTTTATACCCTAAAATCACCTGCGTTTCCGAGCAGTCTCTGGTGATTTACCCCCTGGAATAGCATCACATAACCCTGAGACCAACTGGCTAGAGGTCTTAGGGAGAGACCATCAGATGAGGTTTTTACCCTGAAAAAAGCACCTTAGTTTTATCGATATGCGTAATTCTTGATTAATTGAGATACTAAAAATGAATGGAAGGTAAAGACGCTGTAGGTGCTGGTCAACGACTTTCAGATGAGCCCCGCTTACCAAGGTCAGCCCCACTAGTAGTCTAACTCACGGGGCTATGGCTGGCCTGTATTCTAGGAGTCTAGGAGTTTTTATTCTTAGTTCCTGTTCCCAATTATCACATTGAAATCTCTATATATACTAATTTAAGGTGCTCTGGTCTACATCGAGTTGGGTACCTCAATAAGAGAAGCCGGATGCGACTTTGCATACATTTGCTATGTGAAATGGTGAGGTATTTTTCAGCACATTATGAGGTACACTTAGAAAGGAACCTGCCTTAAGTTTCTCTTTATTCTTCTAGTTTTTTTTAAATAAATTACTTTCGAATAGGGGAACTTAGGAAGCCGCGAAGCGGTGCAGCTGCCACAGGGGCAAATCGGAAACCAAAGCTCGGACT
This sequence comes from Haemonchus placei, assembly GCA_900617895.1. Lineage (NCBI taxonomy): Eukaryota > Metazoa > Nematoda > Chromadorea > Rhabditida > Trichostrongylidae > Haemonchus > Haemonchus placei. The sequence continues at coordinate 4,608 of UZAF01019047.1, forward strand.
GCTATCCAGCCGAGCGTCAAATCTCTCCTAGATGGGCTGAATGTTATCTGGCCCATAGGGAGGGTGAAGGTCGACCTTACCTACAGAGCCTTCCCCAGAACTCATTGTACAGACCAAATTTCCATAGAAATCCCATAACGGTTCTGAATGAAAGCCTGAGGACATTCCTGGACTCATAGTTTACCTTCAAAAGGATGATTCTGCCTCATTTCCACTGCAGTCGAATAGTGGTAGAAAACAAGAATTCGCGAAGTTTGCGGTGGTTTGTGGATTACNTTCTGAATGAAAGCCTGAGGACATTCCTGGACTCATAGTTTACCTTCAAAAGGTTCTATCCTGCCTCATTTCCACTGCAGTCGAATAGTGGTAGAAAACAAGAATTCGCGAAGTTTGCGGTGGTTTGTGGATTACGGTATGTGGCTGGAGTTGTGTGTTGGTTGTACCGGGAACACTGAAACGATGGAAACAGATTCAAAACGACACACGTCGTTAGATCCTGAAAGCGATTCGTCTCGAGTGTGTGCGCCATGCATTCTGCCCCGCCTCGTAATTGCGTGATCATTTGGAACCTTTTTCTCATCAATAGCTCTGAGGGGGTGAAGGCGAAAGTGATGGAACATGCACTTAGAAGCGTTATGCAAATTGAAAGTACAACCTTCTCCCCCTCCTGCAGGAAACAAACACTGCAGGGTGATAAAGTACCTCTGATAACCTGCACTGTTAGCCTGATCCATCACTCAATGCCTGCCATCAATCTCTATACTGCAAGCTCCACTGCAATACTTCCACCTCTATAGATCGAATATCAATGGTTCTCGAGAAGATGTTCACCTGAAGGGCTCTCCTACAGACTAACTTTGCAACAAACTTACCAAATTATCATGAATGACACCAGTCGAAGGAAGTAGGGTCAAGTAGGGCCGGAGCTGAACAACCGACATGGGCTTGAATAAGCAGAATAGCAGCTTCCAACGATAGTCAGAGCTTTCCGTAACCATCGCGTAGGACAGCTTGTGGTGTGAATGGTCGGAATATGAGGAGAATGCTTTATAAAGTGAAGTGACACAGATTTTAGACAATGATAAAGTCCCCACGCATGTTGTAAATGTTGTAATAGACTAAAAACTAGATCCACCTCCCGAAATAACTCTCTCGTTCCGAAAACGTGCTACGAAGTCAAAGCTTGCTCTGTTGTAGGTCGATGCTAGAGCAGGTTTTGTTCTCAGAGCACGGAATTCTCAGAACAGCGGCTCAACAGTGTTTTAGTAACCTATTAGGTTGTAACATAAGTTCGTGGAGTTTTTTCACAAAAGTTTATTTGAAAAAATAGTAATAATTATAATAAAGAATTATTTAACAAATTATCATAATAATCAGCCAATTCACGAGTTGTTTGGCTACCATCGTCCTCCAATATTGCCTCAGATGCTCTTCGTCGAATTCTGCAGCTCGTCCGCTTCGAGGCGTTCCTTCAAGGTCAAAGTCGCCATTTTTAAACTTTGCAAACCATTTTTATGCAGTAGACACCTTCCCCGTACACACCGCATTGTCCGGAGCGGCTTNTTCGTAGAGCTGGATCTGTACAACATCTCAATCAGTAAGCCCCAATCCGGAGTTTTGGCTCGACTGGCTGAGCAGAGTCAATGCACCTGCCAGGACTCATGAGGAAAGGATTTCTGTAATTGTATATCGCTGTTATACAGCCAAATTTCAAGATTAATTAAACTTTGCTATAACTTGGGTTCAGAATGAATAAGCCTGAACGGTTTGGGCGCCTGAAACTCTGAGAACAATCCAATCCGATTCCCTACAGCATTTCACTCCAAAAGTTATCTCAGACCTTTCCGTGTCCCAACTGACATGACCTTTGAATTTCTTCCCAGTTTCGAAAATATTTCACTCGTGAACTTTTTTTTCGCCTCTTACACGGAGAAGTCCTCAAAAATCATTTCTTTATCGAAATTTCATAAAATTTTTAAATCAAAGCCGATTTTAATCAAAAGAAATAATTTCAGGTACTCGATTGCTTTTGCCTTTATGTTCGTCTCGGTATTGATGACATATCCAGCTACAATAGCAATCATATCCGAAACTTTTGGACAATATCTGGTTGAAGGCTTAAGACAGGTATTCCATTGAGTAATTGTAATCAGTGGTTATCCCAGGCAATGCCCATTTCGGTCCTGACCGACTAAAAATCTCATCCTTCAAATCGTCGTGCCGTTCTGTCACCTCTTCCTTGTCCTTCTCCTATATCTTCCCTACAGTACCTTTCACTTACTACTCAACAATTTAACTTTAATGTAATGTAAATTCCATTCAAGTTGAAGGCCTTAACCTCACTATATCGGGCACACTTCTTTCTTTCCCCAAACTTTTCTTCTTCATCTTTGCGAGATTACTGATCCATGGGCGGAAGGCAATGCGTCAGTGATGTCTTCAACACCAACCAATTTTATTTTTCTGACATTCTAGTTACTCATTACTGCACAACAGCAATCCGGAACCTTTTTTCTCAGCGTTCATGCCTTCACTGCTCTTCATCTCTCCTCTCCAGCACTGTCTTTTCAGCTTATCTTCACCTCATTCCTGTTCCCTCGCTGTCTCTCCGCCTGTCATTCTCTATATCCGCAATTTTTTAATCCACCACAGAAAGCTAATCACATCACATTCATTTTCTTCCCATTCCATGAACTTCTGTCCGCTGTTCTTTTGTTATCATATGGCTCCACTTTAAAATGCTGTCTGGACTGGGGGGTGAGGATTCAGAAGAATGCTTGGGAACCAACCAGGTCTTCTAGGTATCCCACAGATCAGTAACTAGACATAAGACTTTACAGGCTGAGCAGTAGCTTTTTCACTACCGCACAAGAAGAGTCCAGCCAGAAGCCCCTTTATTTATTTATTCATTTTCAATGCACTGACAAATTTCCAGGTTTACGACATTGATGACGACTGGGCCCCGCTAGCACAAAAGTTGTTCGGATTCAGCTTACTGTGTGAGTGCTAACACTTTGAAAGCATCAGTCTGTTCAGCCCCTTGATTATATGAACGATCGTCAAAGTGCTTTTGCTCTGTTTTATCTCCTGAAATTGTAGATAAAGAGTTTCCATCACAAAACGTATCGCAAGAAAAGTATATACATTCAAGATTTCCACATGGCCATTTTTCATGGAATATGAGCCTGAGAATGCTGTAGAAACCCATTCGGCAGGCTAAAAATTCACCATAAAGCCCGGTTGGATACAGTTTTTTATATAGCCTTTATTTTAGTGATGGTCACATGGATGAACTTCTTCAGTTTGAACAAATTTGCTGGCCGATTTCAAATTGTTGCTACAGCAGCAAAACTTGCCTCATGTTTCCTTATCATAGCCACAGGGCTCTATTTCTATTTCGTCAAGGGTGAGACTTTTATGATTTTATCGGAATAACTGCCCATGATGAAGGACATATGGGCGGGGACCCGACCCAACGCAACATCCTGCACATTGGTGGGTCCCTCTCATTCATTCAACAACAACTTCAATTGAAGACACCTACTAATGGATTCTAACAGATGCCAGTTCTCGTCCTTCAGTCGTATAATAGTTGATGCTCTGTGATCAGATCAGGAACAGCAGAACTGACCTAATCTTTTGTGTTTCCACTTGATCAAAATCCTTATTATTCCAGGATGGACGTCCAATTTACGAGATCCAATGAAGGGTTCCAACTACAAACCGGGTGACATGATACTGGGCTTCTATGGCGGTTTATGGGCGTATTCTGGATGGGACGTCCTTAACTACAGTACCGGAGAAATCGCCAGGCCTAGGAGGTGAATAATTTCTGTAGACGTAAATAATCGCCTGTGTATTTCCTAATGGGAGCTCCAGTTGGAAAGCAGCACATTGCGTCAAGGCTATACGTGTACATGGGAACGAACTAATTCCAGAAAATTCGCATTATCCATTCCCTTTATTGGCGCACTCAGTTGAGTGTACAAATAAATAAATAAATTATGAGCAAGCTTATCCAACAACAGTTCTACTGACCCTTTTGTGTCCTCTTGTTTACATGAATTAAGTGAAGAAGAATAAAATGGTTCTCTGCATGAATGCTGATAACCATCTATGATCATCTATGATTTCGGGAATTATGCTTACAAGTAGATGTATTAGCAGTAATGAATTTGACTAGACGTTTCATAAAAATCAAAAAAGTACAAAATAGTGCCCATCGTTAATTCATACGAATCATTGAAGGAACGTTCCACTTGCGTTGTTGGGTGGAATTCTGACAGTGACAGCGGTCTACGTCTCCATCAACGTCGCATACTTTGTAGCGCTAGACGTGGAGACGGTCAAATCATCGAACGCTGTCGCAGCTGTGAGTGTAGTCATTTCCTTTTCCTCCAACAGACGCAAGATTTAGGTTGTTCATTGTTCTGGTAAGGTAGGAGCATAGGTTCAGGTCATTAATGAATCCGATTCGTTAAATTTTTTCTAAAGCTACCTAAAAGGTTTGACGACATGGAAAGAGGATGTGGCTTTACGCTGCGAAAATTTGCACAAAACGGCGTTGAGGCTCAAAGTCCGTTGAGAACACTTCTTCGGCAGCCTTGTCTTAAAAAGGTAGCAAAGCATAGGAAATGTGTGACACACATGGTCTAATTGTAAGCAGCAGCCATACATGGGCGGAGCAAGCGCTAGAATGGGCGGTGCTCCCCGAATCCATTAATTAGACTCTGAGACTACTCTGGATCTGGTAAATCAAAGGGAGATTTCAGTAGCTTTTATGGTAGTGGTTGGTAAATGTAAATGCTCTGAACCATTTCCTGTCCCGTACCTAATGACACATTGCACAATGAATGAATGAGTAACTAATTTTACGAATGCTTTTAACATTTTTTTGTTTCAGTTGTTCAGTCAAGCGACGTTGGGCTCATTTTCCAATGTGATTCCGTTTCTGATTGGTGTGCTACTTGTGGGATCGCTCAACAGCAATCTATTCTCGGGCAGCAGGTCGGCAATAAAAACCACACACACAGCCACGTCTTAACAAAATCGCTCACACCAGAGTACCCAGTAATAGTGCTGTTGGCGATGGCACTTAAACTAACAACTCCTGAAGGTGACTAAAGTCACGTATGACTTTATTTCACGTAGGGACCTTCGGAAAAGCCTTTATAAAACATAAACCGGAATGAGCTTAATCTGGAATCTAGTCACCAGTTGCAGATATATGTATGCAGCCGCTCGACAGGGGCATCTTCCGACTTGCTTCAGTTGTGCTAAAGTCACGTATGACTTTATTTCACGTAGGGACCTTCGGAAAAGCCTTTATAAAACATAAACCGGAATGAGCTTAATCTGGAATCTAGTCACCAGTTGCAGATATATGTATGCAGCCGCTCGACAGGGGCATCTTCCGACTTGCTTCAGTTGTGTGAATGCGGCCACGGACTCGCCTAGGGTGGCCATAATGGCTCAGGTCAGTCCTTTTGAAGCCAGCTCTGTTTGAGCTATTTTCACAGTCGAATGAAGTTTTCATTAAATTAACCGTTCTGGGAAGAAGACAAACAGCTCGATAGACTTCAACTATATCACTAAAGCCTTGATTGTTCAGGCACTCCTGGCGATCGGGATATCGTTTGTAGGAGATTTGGACGCCCTGATCAACTACGTTATGTTCGGATTCTGGGCACAGCGTATCTTCACCCTCGTCGCCCTGCTTATTATTCGACACAATCGAATTCCCGTTCATGCTGAAGCTATCCGAATGCCATTGTGGTGGTGAGTCCCATTGATGGCAAGTGCTAGTGTATCTACTCCTTCTGACAAAAGTAGATCTTCGTTCCGTTTCAGCATCTACACTTTTCTGGCCATTACCGTTGCTCTGGTGGTAATTCCTATTATCCAAGAGTTCTCGGTCACTGCGTTGGCGATTGGAATATGTCTCATTGGCTTTGCCCTCTACTTTCTATTTGTCTATCCGAATATTCTCCCGGCCTGGCTTCACGTCCTCAACGGTGAGTGAAATTGTAAGCTTTCAATGGAATTGATAGATTTCTATTCAAACATAAAGGCATCGAAGGGATTTTTTGCACTCTAGTTTTGAGTATGCCATCGACAGATTACGGTGATTTACCCCCTTTTTTAATTGTAAGCTTTCAATGGAATTGATAGATTTCTATTCAAACATAAAGGCATCGAAGGGATTTTTTGCACTCTAGTTTTGAGTATGCCATCGACAGATTACGGTGATTTACCCCCTTTTTTCAATTTTTTATGGTAATCTCCCATTTGAGGTAATGGTAAAGGTGCCTTCTGACTCTAATATTTTGTTCCGGGATGGGATTGCGGCTTTGAACTCGTCCCACCCCACAGACCACTGTTCCGTTTCTTCGAAGCCCTTCGGCAAGCGATTAGATTAGTCAGAAAGAATAGCTGGCTATTGGTTTAAGTGATGAGTGGCCTTCAGAACTCACTGATAATTAAATGTTTCCAGCGTCTATATTGAATCAAAGCTGAATTCATGGACCATCCTGTAGATTTGCTCGAAACCCTAACATTCAGCCTTATCGGTTTTGCTCAGAGGGAAGAAATCGCGATCGACTCTGAACCGAGATTAGCTGGGCATCAATGAACCATTTTTTGGGATCCCCCACGCATTTCATTTGTGATCACGATGAAAAGAACATTATCCTCTCCATTTAGTAGTTATGATGCGCATCATCGTGCTTTTATCCTATGGAAAGGGTGTGCGGTTAATTTAACTACGAAAAGCAAAAGTCAGATTCAAGATACGTAGATGAGTATGGGATCAGTCCGAATACCTGCCCTGGAGAAATATTCCTGGCGATTCATGGGAACCTTTCATACAGTCAAACAAGAAATCTTCACTTTCATGTGGGTATTTAGAATCTTTACAGATCGTTCAACACTCATCTGCTGTATCATTTTCGACTGCTTACCTGATGTGAAACCAGGTGTTGGTGTAGTACAACTCATTTCATCCGATTCATCTCAAGCTCTCCTTCCAAAGAGGTAGGACTCATTGATCGATTTGTAAATTTAATAGAAAATTAGAAAATAGGGAGTTTAAGTGAATTAAAGTCGTATAATAACTATAGAAGATGTGTTGATGAAAGTTCAAGGATGTGGATTTCTTAGAGGGTCTCAGATTTCGAAAAAANAAAAAATGACTTTCCACCACCACTGGGTTTTCAATCGTTGAGAGCTTATCAAGTAGAATTGTTACTGTGGTCGACCCTCGGCTCTGTTCTCCCCTTCTTCAAGAGCCTTTGAGATAGCTTGGAGGTTTTACTCTAACCTCAGGGTGCCGCTGTGGATAATCAGAGGGTCGCTTTAAACATTCTCTAAGGTTTGGTCATGGGTAATCTGTGACTGAATTGCTTCTTGAAATTAGAACTTACAATTCTTGTCGTTGAAGGGATGCAATGGCCATAGTCGAATAGTCTGTAAGGAAAACTCACGAGTTTTGAATTGCCGTGCATTACAGACCATCGTCAGCTCGACTGTCTGAAGAAGATTCGCTACCAGATCTTCACTCTGATGAGAAGAACGTGATCAACCAAAATTGGTTTCGATTCTGAAAAGGGGCTCCCTTATCAACATACAGCTTTCCCTAACAAAAGATCAGATTTTGGCATCAACCAAAAACTGGAGAAAATGGATTTTTTATTCTTCATTCGACTCACTGGGCAATCCATTTCTTGCCAACACACTAACAACTCATATATTTCTTTTTGGCCATGAAATACATCAATTTTCTAGATTCTTGGACGGAGTTCTTGAGAAGATACTACTAGATCCGGTAGTCTAGTACAACTGTCGTCATGACCATACGGTTCGTTCATCGAAAGTCAATCAAATGGGGATACAAATTCCTCTCCTGTTCACATCGCGTTTATTTTTCCCTGAATGAGCTGAAATTTGTTCGGACGGTATCCAAGCACAACAAAAATAATTTTTGCAAACCAATTTTCACATTCCTGGCTTGTAACGGACCATTACGTAGGGTTATTGGGAAGTATCGACCCAGGTTTCGCAGAAGTCCAGATTCCTACCGGGGTTCTGTGATTGCTCTTATAGAAACGTTATAAAATGACAATATTCAGCTACTTGCTCATTACATATCAGAAAATTCCGTAGTATTGCGTATGGCTAGACGGGATTCAATTAAATAGTAGCCCTGGGGTGAGGAGTTGGCGGAACATTTTGAAGAAAATTCAAGTGAAATCGTATTTTGCAGAAGAAAATTCTCACCTGCCCCATGCTTGACACTAGGCCCATGACATAGGTGCGTGGCGTTCATACTCGAAAAAAAATATTTATTGAAATTTTTTTAAAAGACCTCAATCTTTCAGTGTGCCGACATCGTTGGTGGATCTGATAACTGACGTAAAATAATAAGCGCCCACATAGGATCCATCATGGTTTTTGTATTTTTCCTTCCCGTTTTGACGTTATACTGCAGTAGCTCGGGATGCTGTGGCTCTGTCGTCGCGGGACCATCTCATTATTCATGCTGGGTTCTTTTTTTTCGATTTCTTTTTTTTATTGTAGAGCACATTGTAACGTATCTGTCAATGATTCGATTGTATGGGTCGAATAGTCATTACAACGCAATTCATAGATTTCTTATAAACCAGAGAAATAAAATATTGTAAAGAGATAAATGATTTCTTAATTATGACGTCATAAGGGAAACTAAGATTCTAAGAAAGAAATTCCGTTGAAAATTGGTAAAGAACATCGACAGAAAGCAAAGAGCAGTGCAGCGCGGGATCTCAAAAATCTACTGATCAGGGCAGTCTTTTTCTGGAAACCGCTACGAATTCGACCTTCACTCGAAACGCTGTGCCATCTGAATGAGTATCTACAATTATGAGGATTATACAATGGCTTGCAGTGACCATAACTCGACAGAGAAGCTCTATTTACTCTCCTAGAAAACGCCAGTGTTAGTAGAGAAGCCTTAGAGAGAAAATCCAACGCAATCGAAAACAGTGCTCTTTCAAGAAATGGCTTTGTCAGGGCAAAGCCCCTCAAATTTCTTCAAATTGGCAAACCCATAGCTAAAAGTGAGCTTTGATCAATCGTTCAAAAATAAAGGATGAAAGGATAAAGGAAAGGATCCCGTCACCCCTTTTATCTTCGCAGACGAGTCTGGTACCAATTCACCGACCCCGGATGGATGGAGGCTCGGTTGGCCTACGCGGGCATCGATCCGCGATTCGAACCCCTGACCGTGTGTGCGATATAGTGTGCCACTTGCCACTACACCACCTCCGCCCATTTCACAAATACAGAGAAAAGAATTAATTTCACACGACCCATAAATGTTCAAAAATACTGATATCCGACGCTCTTCGTATTGCTGCTGCATGCTACTCATTTCGACCGGAGTTAAGATACTCTTTCCCCNTTCAAAAATAAAGGATGAAAGGATAAAGTTTCTGGCGTTAATCAATCCCGTCACCCCTTTTATCTTCGCAGACGAGTCTGGT
>UZAF01019047.1:14412-27439 GCA_900617895.1 Haemonchus placei
ACTAGTTAAGACTCGACAGAAGAACTTTTTGTGAACTATTTGAATTTTTAAAGATGATTTGTCGGACTCCTTATGCTACATGGGATTTATAAGTCAATTTACTTACCATTCAGTAGATTGCACAACGCCCTTGTACTGTCTCATTTGCCCTTACGGATGGATACGCTTATGCATGGAATCAAAATAGGGACCTGCTTTCCCATATACAAGAATTACGACACTCTCTCTACAATTACCTGCGAGTCTTTAATAAACGATCTTTTTGACCGTCATATATGGTTAACATATGAAAGACAGCCCGAGTTGATATGCCCCCTCCCCCCACCTCCGCCCCGTTCATGTCAATGTACGTATTGCCATCGCCATCCGGCTTTTCAAACTCCTATCCATTCATTTTTGCTGGACTATACTTTTCGCGTGATTGTAACAGGTGACAGCGACTCAATTTTGGCAGGAACTATTCTTACGTAGTGAAGCCATACTGAGATTTTATCCTTTGGCGAGACGAATAGATGACCCTCCACTGGGAAGTGTGTCATATGGTTCGATTCTTGCAGTCATGTCACAAATTAATTTCTTCAAAACTCATTAATACCTCTCGACTACTGGTTATTATAGGAGAAGAGAGCATTGAAGCACTCATCTCTCCTTTTAATCTTTTGGTTTCTTCAGTAGTCGAGATGGGGCCATTGTTTTTAAGTTTCTACTTATGCGCTATCTGGCATCCCCTTGGGTATATTTGGATTAACCTTTTCTTTGAACCCCAACCCACTGAGTTATGTAACGAACAGGTTGTTCGACAGTAGGAGTGCATTAGTGAATTTGTCGTATGACAGTGATTCCGCAACAGAGTTCTTTTAGTATCTATACAGTAAGGGTACCGCATTGTTTTATGGACGATTTACAGTCACCGACACGCGACCGCATCGTAAAGTCGCACCAGAGGGCTTCAGCTGGTGCCGCTTGTCGTCATAGTTTGTCAATGGGGCTTTGGACCTTCAACTAGTTTTATTACAGGCCACTATGCTAGTGGCAAAACCGATCCCCTTTCCCCACCCATTCCAAAATGCAAGGTATCCTGATAAAAGGAAAAAAGGACAGCAAAAAACACATGACATGCAGTTTTGTCCTGCCACGGAGAATATCAAACTTATCCATCAGAAGTTCTACCCACTAAACAGAATTCTTTCCGAAAAGCTGGTTTTCCGGAAAACAGATGAAGTAGTGGGTCAGTCGAGGATTCAACCGCTTCTTCCCATCCGTCCGTTTCTCCTTTCGAGTACCAGTTCTTGAAAGTTCTTGAAGTCGAAGTTCTTGAAACTGAGCTCTCTTTCATACCGTACCCAGAACCCTTTCGGAAACCATGTGTCCAAGGAAACCATCGAAGATCAATTACTAGTAACGCGTTTTCCTGTGAGGATTTCTAATTAATACGATTGTTTAACTTTTATGACAATTATTAAATAGTAACAGTCTTACAATACAGTCTATCAAGCTTGCAAATGCCAACTGCATCCTTAAAACCAAACTTAAAAATCAATTTGATAAGGCACGTGTACAACAGTCAATACTATAAGGCAACAATGAGAAACGAAAAAGTGCAAAAGCTCGATAGGTGATATACAATGGTATATACATGCAAAAATAATTATTACTATATAGATATCTATAACGAGGCGTAAAATAATAATGGCACAGTACTATGGCCTTCGACACAATGGCAGGTTCTATACTTAGCGAATTTGCAGCCAGCTGCTCAAGTCAAACATTAGAAACAGGCTATTAAATTCGCAGTCTGGATTTTTTCTTTCTGAGCAAGGTGATAAAAATTGAAAAGAAAACAAAAAGCGAAGCTGTAACCAATAAAAAAACAGTTATAGACGAGTAGCACTAGATCAGACACGGCGTCGCGCAAGCGATCGTATCGCTCACATCGACCGGAAATCTGCAAGTGCTACCACTCTGACAAGAGGAACACGCGCCACACCCTGACCTAAGGCCACTCGCTCGACAAAATAAGGCAATAAAGCTTTGAGCAAAAATGAAAGCAATAAATATCGAAATTATAAACACGCTGAAGGCTAGGATTCACACATAAACGACGATTACAAGTAGTCAAGTCTCTTGTAGCGCTGTTACAGCAAGTATAAACGGAAAGCTTAGAGTCATCTCACTTGAGCAGGGATGACATTGACAATGGTTGATGGAAGCCGGGGCTAGCTGTTATCTCAGTAGGAACACTGTCGGAATTAGTGGACGTGCTACGGTAGCAAGACGATTCTTCATGCTTGCTAAGGTATGACTTCAGCGCAAATCGTTTTCCACATCGTAGGCAGTGATGTGGTTTTTCACCTAGAACACAGTAGTTGTACACCTATGGGTAAAATATTGAGGAACAAATCAAAAAATATATAAATTAAGGCTGATCGATAGAAATTGGAATTAAATTAAGCACAGCACGCTTCCATTGGAGTAAACTACTGAGTCACGGGTTTTAACAATATGTAAACTCCTTGAACTTTTTCGTAATCGAAGTTCATTCAGAAACTACAGGTACATCCAAAAATAGAACCTACAAAAACTCCAGTAAGGCTAGGTTACCTGAGTAAACGAAAGGAGACCATAAGCATCTTTCGATTACATGAAAAGAGTCCCTTGAAAACTCACTGCTATGGGTTTGAATGTGAGCACGAAGATTGCTTTTGTCGGCGAAAGCTTTCCCACAGATGTTGCACGAGAATGGCTTCTCACCAGCTGCAACGAGAATATATCATGACTTGATAGAACCGTAAGAAAATTGAAAGAAATTACGTCGTTCAGCTATTGCACGACCATTTACTTATAATGACTGGAATGCCCACAGTGAATTTTGTAAACAGTATGTATGCAATGATTAGGACTGTCCACCTCAGTAACTAGAAATAATTTTGTAAGGATAGCTGTACTACAACCAACTATATGCCGAATCGGTGCTCAAAGGACATTCACTGAGATAAGCTCAAGCTCGTATGAGCTCATTCCGTTGTGAAAAGACATAGGGTACTGGACGGATAAAATAATTAAGCCGGAGCCAGTCTAAGGCGAGTGGGACCAAACAGTAACGAAACCACAAAAATATCTAGAAAGGCGCATAAAAACAACACCAGAGCTGCGTCTTTTATCCAACCCTTCCTCTAAAGCATAATTTCAACAACCCTTCGTACAAATATTGTCAAGTGCAACAGCTGAAAAACCGAAATTTTGGAAAATAAGAGAAAAGACGAAAAATCCGCTCACTGTGAGTGCGTAAGTGTCCTTGCAGAAGCCAGTGACGTCCAAATGTCTTTCCACAAATTTCACACTGACAATCACGCTCCTTTTTACTTTTTGACAACAACGGGGAAGGCGTGGAAGGTGAACCTAGAATGAGGTTAATTTTATTTTTTTTCTGTCCATATAAAGGGTAAGTGAAGGAAAAGGCATAGTTGTTAAGTAAACACAGTTCACTGCCTCGCAGTCTTCTCTTCAGCAAATTACAACCCTTCCAAATGTGATAGGTTTGAAAGGAGGTAAATAAGTAGATATAACAGAAAAATAAATGTGCGCTGATGCTAAGTTTCCCATCTTGGATGGGCATGTAAATGAACTCACTGCTTTCGCTGCTTGCAGCTACACTACACGATGGAGATGATGGACTTGTCTGCATCACATGCGCCGACAGTGGAAAAGGTGGCGCAAACTGAGAAAGTGACGGCGGATACGGTATCATTATGGATGGGCACGAGATCGAGTACTTTTTCTGAAAATACAACAAACCATTGAAATTTATCTGAAGAATAAATAGAGGCAACAATTCTGGCTTCATTTATAGCAGCTTACCAGCTACGACATCATAAGAAAAAATTCAAGTTCTGGAACCATTTGAAACCCTCGAAATGTCAGTTTTTACGTTCCAGTTTTCTGATGAATGAACACCTCAGCAATACAGACAAAACAGAAAATCAAGAAAAATTAATTCTCCCTGCTATCGCAGCCCTCTCAAAGCCGCCAACTACTGTTAGTTGCTTTTTTGCCTATAAAAATGTATGAACCATGGTGAAGGTTCTGAATATATCCCAGTGAGGGAAGAAAACCCCGTAGTAGTTTCTGGAAATGAATGTCCTCAAGGAAAAATTCATGATCATACTTGGTGGTAAGCAATCATGTCTGGAGCAGGGAGCTAGTAGAACCGAGATAACCACAAGAAAACTCCTTCAGGACATGCATCCCAAATTTCGGGAAACTTTCAAGTTAGTGAAGTGCTGTCCGGCTAGACTATCATTATGGATTAGAAAATTGTGATATCACAGAACGGAACGACGAAGGAAAGGACGGAACGCTAGTTGCATCAGAGGATTAGAGTTTCAAGTTTGCCGCTACCAAGCTTGACCTACTGCAAGGAGCAGATCCATAAGAATTCCTTGAGCATATACTAATGAATAGCAAGCAGGAAGAAGTTAGTGTGGAAGGCGCTTCCTCACTGAAGAGCAACCATTTCCCTTCAACTGCTCAAAGCCGGCACTATAAAGGAGTACCATGATGAGAAAAGACAATTATTTCAAATTCGAAGCTCTACCTGAAGCTTTGCCATCAACGCTGTCGAAAATGGTAGCAGTAGTGGATTCCAGAGCAGAGGAAAGGGAGGTATGCGACAAGCTCCCGACTCCATTCTTATCTGTAATGAATCGTCCTTAAATAGGTGGCTTCGCCAAAAATTAAACGAAATTCATCACGAGAATATATAATATCAAAGGAATATGACGTGAAACAAGCCTACAATCATGTGCAACTTAAGTTAGAATCTGAAAATTCAAACTGGAAGGGTGAAATCAAAGCACATCAGAGATTACCGGAGAAAAAGTCGGCAGACAAGTCTGGGGGACCTATGAAAGGTCAGAAAGCTGATAACCCTGTATCAGCGAAATTTCTACAGAGCACCGTTGCCAAACTCTGAAAGAGTCACTTGCTTGATGGAGCAAGACAGTAGCTTTTTATGACCAAAACGGAAAGCCCCGTCATGGAAGATTATATACGACCCATATGTCAACAAACAACTGCTGCCTACCAGACATTGTCAGCGATACCGTATACTGGCAAACAGGTTAGGAGCAGTAATACCGTATCCGTAAACAGGCATGTGAGACACCTACCACGGCACGGCCACACGCCTAACAACGCCTGTGCACCAGTGATAAGTGCGACCGGACGAGATTTTACAACCCACCGCTACAGTAGTCGCGAGTGTCGTGACAGTGGGCGTGGCGTAACAATGTTGTCGCCACATTAGCTGAAACATTTAGCGCTAACGACACAATTGTGGCGACATCTTACATTTTCAGACACACATGTGCCATCGTTAGCCGCCTCTCAAAACAAGTCGGGATTAGCAGTGTGTAATTGACAGATGTGCTATAAGGATACGGTAACTGCGAGATGAGCAGCTAGCCTGCCACGAAGTTTATAAAATAAGAAAGTTCCATAGCAACACCAGTGCCAGAAAGGAAGAGATAGGCAGTAGCGATAGCAAAGATAGGCTCGACCTACTCCAGAGCTTTCATAACAATGACCTGGCGTGAATTTATAGGACGATCCTAAAAAAGATGGTTGAATCGTAGAGCTTCAAACATCCAACCAACCGAATGGTATGCACCATCAATCCAATTCGCTCGGAACGTTTTATATAAAAAATAAAACAGCAAAGGGTGATGTATCAGTACAGCTGACTTATTTTAAGGACTATTCTGTGCCATAACAGTACATTTTGACACAAAAAAATTCTGGTGAAGGGAACAGATTTGCAGCAAACTTCTTACCGCTGACGCTATCGGTATTATAAGTAGTTCAGCAGATGCTACAAANGAAACAGCTAGGGAGAGCCGGAGAACAGTCGGGCCGAGTTAAAAAAAGTAATTTTAGAAGAATTTTTGTAAAAATTTAATTGTAAGACACAAGGTCAACAGAGAACCTCCTCTTTTCGGTGACAGGATTTGAGGAGGAGTTTCTGAGGTATCACTATCTAACTACTCTTCTTTGGTTCGGCTGCTGTTAACTACCGTGTTCCCATCGATGGATTTTGTATGCCATGACTATCAACATTTAAAATTGATTATCGTATAAGTTGAGCGACTATGCAGTTCCTCAAGGGGGTTAACAACCCCTAGTTGCGCATCAGCACTTCACGCAACTGTTGATTTTTCGAAAAAATAGACCTAACGATAGGTGTGCTGGGTGAGGGGCTATGAACTCACTTCATGATATTGTAAATAACTCCACAGTTTTTAAGTAAGTTTCAACCCACTATACATAACACATGCACACGTCGGGATCAGCGCTGTTTTCCCACAAAGGTCGAGCTTTGTAATTTAACCACTATTCAGATAACGAAGTTCTTGAAAAACTTTGGAAGCTGAGTGATCAGTGCGACCGACTTTGTATAACCTGGAACTGAGTGAAAGGCAGCTATGAATCCTCCTTCATGCGAATTCATGGAATTTCGGCATTTCAAAGATTGACACGCAAAGACTACAAGAAAACCCATGTCTAAAAAGGTTCCCATATATGAAAACAGTGCGCTGGTACTATGTATAATTTCTGACCCCTTTACCAACTTAAACAATTTCAACGGATCTTCACTCCATCAATCAAACAGTGCCCAGCAGTGGCGTGAAGGTGGTGAGAAGAGTATTTCGAAGCCCCTTTCGGTTCGGATAAAAAAATGAAATCGAATGTGGCTGGCAAAGTTACCGAGAAGACAAATCATTTGAAAGCAGACAAAGACATTGGAAAAACCAAGGCGAATTTATGACCACGCACATATGAGACACTGTTTTATGGTTGCCTAACGGTGAAGGCAAACTAAAAACCAGGTGTGTGGTTTAGGGTAAGCTTCGCTGACAAACGGACGATATACCTAGTGACACTTGACACTTTTGATGCAGAGTTAGGCAGTAGTGGTAGAGGATCTATCAGCCTCGGAAGACAAAACTATTTCTGACAAAACTACAAAATACTACAAATAAAACTTGAGAAAAATTATATAAATCACTCGATTCCTTTGAAAAAGGCTCTCATCAGAGAAAAAAACGTTGGACCATATGAAATTCTGCTTCAAGAAAAGCCTGTGCATCGAAAGATAATGCTGGGTATAAGAAATGAAGTAACCATTGATAAATATTGAATAGTTCCGTTATGAGTAGAAAGAACTACTTATGCGAAAAACCTAGAGTAAATGCAACGATATAGAAAAGTGGAAAAACTCATAATGACTGAAAAAGAAAAAGAAAATGTACCCAGCCTGTGGGTATAGACTTCGGTCAAGTATTTATATACATTCATTTAGAAGAATGTCAAGAAATTGAATAGGTCCTGCATTAGATTGGAAAGCCAGGGCTGAAATAACAAACAAGAAATATGATGTAGTGTTCAACTCACGTCTCTGTAGGCTCTTCTGCTCGATTTAATCGATTCAAATCTGAAAGGATCAGATAAAGGTTGCTACAAAGCCGTGGGGAAAACTAAGACAGAAAAAATCACTTGACAGAAGCCAACGTCGAAGTACTAGTGACTCAATAAGAAGAACGGCTTGATTTACTACAGCGGACCGCCGTTTGCCAGCGGCCGTGTCCACCTTGTCGCGGTATTCTTTGATAACTAGAATTACATCACCAATAGTACTTCAGTATCTAATCGTAAACAGTGGATAGCATTAGTAAGAGACGGATATGGCAAAAAACTTACTGATGTGGCAGATCAATAGCTGCTCTATTTTAGGAGCATTCTAGTAAAAATCATGAAAAATATTCTATGAAAACGATTTCGTAATTTTAGCCAAAACGTATCACCTGCGCTATGCCACCTCGCCTTCACAGCTGCTTTTCTTTGATAGCTAGGAATATTTATGGAATAACTAATTCATGATTATAATGATATTGTGGTGATTTCGTTATCATTTTTCGGCAGAAACGTTTTTTTGTGCTTTCAAATAGGATGGGCTGATATTTTGGTATATATTTGGTGATCTTTGTTGTAAACTATGGTAATTATGCAATCG
The DNA here is from genome assembly GCA_900617895.1 of Haemonchus placei. Lineage (NCBI taxonomy): Eukaryota > Metazoa > Nematoda > Chromadorea > Rhabditida > Trichostrongylidae > Haemonchus > Haemonchus placei. Next base: position 22,481 of record UZAF01019047.1, read on the forward strand.
AAAACATGAAAACTTGATGGACAACATAGCTTCCATTTGATATGGAACTCACCTGAACCAAATCCCCCACATGTTCAGCCTGCTTTCGATAACCAATGGTCCGAAGGTCTCACAGCACTAAGTCTGAGTAGCCTGTTGGCAGCGTTGAAGGATAGGGACTTATACTTTTTATAACCTCGCCAAATCAGAAACAACACCCTCAATCAAATATAGTGGACCTTATACAAACAATTTAGAACACAAAAAGAACGCTATTTAGAACACAAAAAGATGTACATTGAAGAAAACCCTATACAAATTGGCAAAATTAAAGCTGGTAAAATGTCGTAGCGTGATTTTGCTTAATGGAATCAGAAAATAACGTAAAAGGAACTATTTTTCATTAATTAAATGAAAAAAGGAAAAGTGAGTAATAAAAAATTGAATTGCATAGGACTGACTTTCTAGATGATTTAAAGCGACACATGAAACTTTCATCAGGTGGTTTCCGCGACGACGAAGACGACGACGGCGACGATTCCGGCTGGCGCCTTCCAAGAATACCAAATTACACTTTATAGGTAGACTTCTCTGAAGAATTTGTAATGCTTCGATGTATTGCAACATATTCCCCTCACATCTTGGAATGGTAACGCATAAATTATACAAGAATAGAAATAGACACTTTTATAAGTAAATGTATACACATTTCGGATTCTTTACGCATGGTTTTGCTTGGAAATGCTAGAAAAAAAATATGAAATCGGAAAAACTTTGAGAACATTTGTAAAACAATGCAAATACCATATCAGTACTAGACAGGTTCTTACCCACTCAAGTTACAGTAACACAGCTCATCCTCATAAGTACGAACAGATCTTTGCTGCCTCAGAAGAAATCCGAAAAAAGAAACCAAAGCGATTTCTGAAAATACGCTTCGAAGAAGAAAAAACTGTTTCAAGTGATTATTTTTGTGGTGGGTTACTAAGGGCCAGAACATTCCTGGATCAGTTAGGAGCATCGAATACCTATCAAAAAACTCTGCTTTCACACGATTCCTCACTTTCACGGATCGCTTTGGGATTATTCCTTTCAGCTTACATTTTTGAACTCTGAACAGCTCCTAAATCAGAATTCGGGCCTAATGACGCAGTTCTGATTGCGCTCGTCCCCAGATATACGACCCAGCACTTAAGAATGAGAGTACTGTAGCTGCAGGTGTAAAAAAACTTCAAGCATGAAACTTCATAAAAAGTGGTGGGAGTTGTGCGAAGTTGAGTAATGACGACACATTGCTGTCAACATGATTCTTTACATTTGATGTGAAGAAACGGTAAATTTTGAAAGAAAAGCCGTCAAAAAAGTGAGTGTTGCTAGTCTGCAGATAAACTAGTGTATTCGACGCCTGGTTTTCCTCTTGGGATGTGTGATTAACGGGATGTACTCCTTTTTTGATTTTTCCTGGATATTTATCGACTGTGACAGATTATAAAGGCATTGTGAGTTGTTAGATTCGGAGAGGAATGCATTTACAATGTAGTCGGCTTTGAGGACAAACCTGGAAGCTATTTAACCATTATCGGTAGCTCGTTGGATTTTTAACTTTTTGGCATTCAAGTTTGTCCCATCATAAGTCCACTACTGAGGCTCAAGGGGCAGCGTAGTGTTATGAAGTGAAATAAGTTATCGCAACGCAGGTACGGCTAACAGTTTTAGGTGGCAGTAGTGGGATTACGGTAGGAAATCAGGACTGCACTCATTCCATGATATTTTTCAAAACAGCGGAGCCTAGCTAAAGAACAGAAATCTAGTCCGTTCTGTTAGGAATGAAAATTCCTCTCGCAACCTGTCCCACAGAACGGGCTTTTGGGTCTTTGGTAAGAAGTCCTCTGTGTCCAAGACGGAATTCTGGCCATTCCCAGGTTTTCGCGCAAAATTGACTTACAAAAGTTCTGAGTACAAAGTTCTAAGCAAAAATTCTCAATTCTAAATTGGAAACTGATTGAGGGAGTCCAAAACTTCCGAAACAATATCAAAGACAATGAGGACTGAGCAAAGACAGCCGGGCAGAATCGAGTGGGGGTCCAAAAAAGTCGTCAATTCGTGGATAAATGCTAAAAGAGAAAACAATCGAGAGGTGTCAATGCAAATGATTGACTAAACGACTCGAAAACTGGCAAGAAAAAACAATCGAGATCTAATTTTGAGCGTTGGGTGCCTCCACTCATAGAAGGGTGCCCAAAGCCCACAATATGGGACCATATATTATTTGGTAAACCATAATATGTATCATACAGTAGGCATAGATACAGTACTGGAGAAATTCAGGTTACCCTCGTCTTTTGTTCTCCATTACCAGTTTCGAGAAGATCGCAACAATGATTTCTATCCCAATTATTCGCTCTCAGAGATTGCGCCGTGCATTCGACTTCCACAAAAAACCACAACGTTTGAAGGATAGTTGACCTATTTAGGAATGAACTCACTGTGGTTCCGAAATTGTGACACCCCTCAGACTAGGGCTTAAGAGCTCTCCGGACTGGAAAATGCGTCAGAGGTCTAAGCTTTGACGCCTTCATAGGTATGTACGGGTATCAAGTATCGGATCGAAAGGTCAAACAAGTTTACCTATTCAAAAAGAGAATTCAATCCGATACTCGAGCCCCATACATCCCATCGTGGCATTCATTTGCCTCTGCCCTATATCCGGATTCGTCTGGTCGTCTACATCTGGAAACGGTAGGAATTTTAGCTATTGATCATGCATATCTATTGTTACGGTCTGAAGGGTTCCTCATACAGAAACATTTCGCATTTGGCATCTATCCAAAGTACCAGAGCAAATTGAATACAATGTAATCCTCAATCAAAGGTATTTTGTTCTACACTAAAACTCCTTTTCTAGGGTCCAGAGCAGGTTCCAGATCCTTTACTTTGCATTCCTTGATGTCTACATTGTGGCCGATCTCGTTACTCCTTGTGGGGTTTCGCATAGAAAGGTGCATGGATACGGTAGTGTCTGTTACATGCTTGTATATTTGTACAACATTCTGTTAATAATAGTTGACACCTCAACAGTTGCCGATGGACTGTCTGTCTGTTTGCAAGAGATCTTTGAGCCGGACGCGCTCATCAACACAACAGCCCTCATCCGATGTTTCAAAGCAACAAGCGGATTGGTTATGTCACTAATACAGTGGGTCGATGGCAGGGCGCGGCTGCGTGGGGATGGATCAGCTTAAGTAAACATCTTAGGTAACATATAGGGATAGATACTCACTGGAGAGGCTCGAATAAGGGATAAGAGGACTTCACAAGTATCAGATGACTGGATTTCGTCTTCCCCTGAACTCCAAACTACTGGATATTAAAAATTTTTTGAGTTTTTTGAAGAGTTTAGTCCCTCAGAGTTCCACTTCCTAATGATCAGAAAACTCCGCTAAAAGGAACCGTTGAGAACACCTTCGAAACCGACTGAGGTTGAAGGAATGTTTGGGCAGAGTATTATATCGGTGGTGAAACGGAAATTCGCAGATCTCGCCAAACATAATTAAGCGCCATATCTGGCCTTTTTTGACGCAACAGTGCTCTATCCTCGGGAGGCACAAATCTCCCCTAAAAGAACCTTGGGAGTCGTTTCCATNAGCTGGTAAGTAGCTTTTCATTGATACTACGTTTTCTTTGGAGCAGCTCAAGGTATTTTTCCAGTCAATAAAAGATTTTGACACTGCGAGAGGATTTCGGAAGTCGAGTAAAGTTTGTCCAGTCCTTCAAATGAAATACACCAAGATCCCTGACTCATAATCGAATCTAAGACTGTGAACCCTCCTGTCAACTATCTATCTGAAGGTAAGTAGGTTCCGATACTCCAGCTGCCGTCTAAATTGTTTCCAGCGTTCATGAGAGTAGGCTTATGTTCACAACTATGAAGGAGTGAGGCTACTGTATACACATACATGTACATATGTATTGCCTTAGGTGTTGGGCAGAGGGACGGAAATTCCCGAAACACTAAAAAACGACACATTACTTTAGCACTTACTAATTGGTGTACGAGCCTGTTTGAGTTGGAAGTGGAGGAGTTAGGCGTTCGGGTAAGTTCTCGTTTGCCACCATCAGTTCTTTTTGAGCTTGTTGCTAAAAGTAATCACCTAGGCGCCTGCACTGAAGCCTTGAACTCTTCCGGGCGCCCTTGGAGCGTGGAAGACATGCTTCAATGCTTACATCGGCAGGTTCGCTCACAGTGTTCTCGCTTATGGTGGGCAGGACGAACTCAGTCTGGTACTAGTAGTTAAACGGGTCGACATTCATACCAATAGCCAAACATATTGAATCGAGAAGCTGTTGACCACAAGGTATTACATGGAACTGTGGGTAAAATTTTTAAGAACTTCACCATTTCTTTCACGTCCTTACCTTTCCAACTTTCTCGAAAATTTGCTCCTTATACTGCCTCTCTAGTACATTCATAGGTCTCAGAACGATATGTACATGAGCATACCAAACTTTGTCATCCCACAGGAACAAAAATGTACGTATGAAAAGTTTATCAGCGTGAAATGGCATGAATCGAAACATAAAAGCTCTCTGGGCAAAACTTGAAGGCTTCTGTTCGGTGTCTAGCCGTTTCTTCCCACTCCGAGCAGCATTCACCTAAACAGAGGTCCTTTGCAATTGCGCTGTTTTTCAGATCAAATCTTGAAAATATGTTGTTTGAAGTTCACAAATAATCACTAATAAAGAACTGGTTGAAGGTCTTGACGCGGTCATTACTTTTACTTACTCATCACTATTAGGTGTGTGCATTAATTTCCGCCGCCTTCTTCAGAGGGTCGGTCAAAATCCCATTCCTCCCAGACTGATTCGTCATGAAACATGATGAACCGTTTTCCCGGGGGGGCCCTTCTCCTGCTGTTTGTTTTCAAGGAAACTGGCATTGAAGCCCACCCGATGCTTTCTGATACTTATGAAGGACAGGCT
>UZAF01019048.1:2814-27438 GCA_900617895.1 Haemonchus placei
TGGTTTATTGTGTTTTTTTATTGTGTTCGCATTTAATTTCATTTGTGTTATTGTATTGTATTCATTGTTCGTATTAATGTGTTAATTGAATTGTGGATAAAGTTGCAATTAAGGAAACTAGTGTAGCCACGTGAGAACCACAAGGGAACATCCCACAATACACATATTTTTGACTCCGTGTAAAAAAAGGCTAAGGCAACACTGGACGCATAAAATACCTTTTGGAGGCACATGGTGAATTTTGCGAAATGTGCAATGGTAGAATGAAAAAAGGGATGGTATGTATACGGTCATATTTGCTCTATTCTGTTGGTAACTTTGCAGGAGATTGTGTATGACTGTAGACAAATTACTGAGCGTGACAACGAAGCTAACAGCAACCGATTAGCCATTGTGATTAGTCAAAGTAGTTCAAGCATCAGTCTAGTATGACGCTGTGCTACATGGTTCACGGACTCAGTAAAATTACGCTCTCCAACCAATGCGAGGTCATTGAATAATAAAGTATCATGGAGCCAAATGGTATCACTCTCAAAAGGATGTGATAGGAAAGCTACACGAAGAGACAGAAGTCAAAACACTGGGGCACTAGATCTTGCAGCATTTAATTAATACACTGAAATTATCGCAAATCCGATATGCTACGACTGCTCGAGCATATTTCTGATACATTTACTACCATTTTAAGAAGCGTCCTAACCGTGTAAAAACATTTGGATGAAAAACAAGTAGCTGCGCAGAAAAGCGGAGACTCTAGGGCTGAAGGAAAATCTGATTAATGTGAAACCACTTCCAGGCCTGTGAATTACGCGATCTGTAGAGAGATAGTGCTGAAAAAGCTGCTCTCTGAAAGTTGGTATTTCATGGGTTCCATCCATTTTGACGCGTTTGAACCTACCGCTCTCTAACGAAGGTGTGATCAGCTCATTTTCGCCTCGTTCGTTCTTCCAATGCAAGAAGACGTTCATCGCCCCCGCTTCAGTTACCTGAAAGAAATGGAGACGAGGCTATTGTTTCACCCCCTAATTTATTATTCCCCTAATTTAAAAATCTACTAATCTACTTTGGATAACACTTATATAGCGAGCTACTTGGTTAGTATGACCCTCAGTTGCCTGTCTGCTCGACTGAACACATCTTTATGTCTTTTCACAAAGAGAGTAGAAGTTTATGACAGAAAAGCTAGTGAGAACACCTTTTGATATCACATAGCGTATTAATCGAAAATCAATAACTGTCAAAGTCCAATGTCCAAAGTCCGTAAAGAAGAGTGCTGAATGCGATTGGATGATTCAGCGTTGTGCTGCCCAACTTTTGGCTGTCGCAATCGAAGGTCTTCACTCTTCTGGTGCTTGTCATAAAGTCATGTCTTCAGCTCAGATCGACTCAGTCCGAATGTTTATATTGGAACAGCGTCCCAGTATTGTATAGGAGAATTACATTACCCACACTGGCGGGTAATAAAAGGAAAAAACAGATGTCGGCCATCAGAGGAGGAGTCTAGGAAGCGTCGTCGGGTAAAGGAAGATATGAGGAGAGCGCAAAGCCATGTTAATGGAATTTGATTAGAGCAGTGTTGAACCGCTGCTCTAGTGTTGAGAACCTTTTCACAGAAGAAAGCGTCACAACACGACTGTTCACAGTAAAATCGACTGATTCCTGAGTAAAATACGGAGCCCTCCGGGCTGCGCGACTTCCCAATTTTCATCTCTTTACAGCGTGCAGTTTCATCCATGACGATAGTAACCGAAGGCGAGAAGGAAATTGGTAGAGGGCTGAACCGGTCATTGGATCGAAAAGCCGTTGTCAAAAAGAAGCCTGTGCTATGGAGAGAGTGCCCGTAAATATGTAGGTCACGCAATTTGAAAAGACCGCCGGATGGATGACGGCCGTTGCTTGTGAAGTTACGATATATGTCATGATCAATTAAAAATAGGTGTCTTGGAAGCTGAGACCGGGCCAAAGGTCAGAATTGGAAGCAAATTTAACCGCTACGATCAATTCTTAACTGTTTGCATGCTGTTGCTTTGAGTGTCGACTAAAAACGTGGAATGCGGAAAAGGGTCGGCACAAAAAGAAGACAAATCCCTCGAAAATAAATCTTGTAGCATAGTTACAATAGCCGTACTAAGAATAAAAGCAAGAGCTATAGCGTCAAAGCGTCACGTAAATTCAAAGAAAGGTACTGGCTGTCGCCATCTCAGAGGATGTTGCATAGCCTTTGCTAGCATGGCGGAACGGAGACCTGCTCTGATGGCGAAAAACAAACTTGTTCCTCATAGTAGCTTGAACAATCTTGAGAAGCCATCTTGACATATCGTTTGCTTACTTGAACGACTCGCTTCCATTCACGTGCGAGCACGAGCGATTGATCATTCGCGACTGTCTTTCGCGGTCTCCATTCACGGTAGGCTCAGAATTAAACGAGGATGGTGTCGTGAGGAAACATGCAGGTGTGTTTGCAGCTGTCTCTGTGATCGACAGCATATCCCTCGTCTCGCAGCAGGCCTGCTCTTACGTTAAGATCCTACAGGAACTCACTCGACTGTTCTCCTTGTCCATCTGTCATCATCTGTTCCCATGATAAAAGCGGCCCAGCAAGGTTCAGAGTTTTTCATGTATTTCACCGGATTATCGAAGCTGCGGTGTCGGAATCAATTGAGCCGGTTGCTCTTCAAAAGGGATCGCTTAAGTGCTCTGTCACTCATGCTCAAAGCCCTTGACGTGAATGCACTGGTTAGCCAAGTCTCCAACCCATAACAGAGGGCACGAGGAGCTGTGGAATCGAACAGATTAACACAAAGTTCCGGATCAGCCAGTTGGTTAACGATTTCATCCAAAAGTCCGAAGACTGCCTATGCTGCTTTTCGCCGTCTCATCAGCCTTTCCTTCATGTCGTTTTCCAAATTATGCAACCCTCGAGGTAAACGTAAAACGAGGGCTACTCGACTCGGGACTCGGTCCACCATTGATCTTAATTTGACATTCCCCACCAAGCGTTTTTCACTAACTCTGTATTTGTTCAGTTAAACCTCCTCACACCTACCTTCTTGCCTGCTCCATTGTGTTCAGCAAGCATAGTCTCAGCTTCCGCAACGCTGCTTGAAAAGAGGACGACGTCGTCCGCAAATTTGAGAGGTAGATTTGAGAGGAACCGTCCATCCACAATGATCCTTTCGCCCCAATCTAGCGGTCTCATAACCCACTGCCGCGCGGCTGCGGAATAGTGTCACCTTGTCTTACCCCTTTCTCCTTGAGAATGGGGAGAGGTCGTTGGGACAGCTTCACCGTCGCGCTGCAACGTCTACTGCAGTCAGATGGTGTTCTTATGTTATGGAAGATCCACTCCTTGTGTGTGCTGACAGGACCGCGATCGATGCCGTGAAAAGCCTTTTCATAATTAACAATGGTAAGGTCAAGAGGCATCCGGAATTTTCGGCACACATTACGTGACCATTGTGACCGCTTGGATGTGGTCTGAGTAGTCGAATCTCTTCCGGAATGCGACCTGTTCTACGGGCTGAGCTTCATCCAATGCTCGCGATATGCGGGTCAGAATGGTCTTCGTGAACAATTTGCAAAGTACACCCAACAAGTTTATTTGGCAGCAGCTGCGAAGATTATCGGTCTCCCTTCTTGTAAAGAGTGACCATCCGCGAGCTTCTCCACTGGTTGGGGATTTTCTCCTCTGGAGGTAGGATGTCACACGTGTTCTCAAAACGCATGAAATTCGTAAACACCTGCATGACGTAGGTTGGCTGAGATCTTGTCGTATTTGGAGTAATGCCTCCTTTCAGCTCGGATGGCAACTCTCACTTCCAGGAGGGATCTTGTTATGTTTCACAAAAAGGGATTTTTGGTTTTCGCACGTGTTTCGTGGATCGGTAGAGGTTGGTGTCAAACTTCCGTGTAACTTCCTCCATCTCAAATTTTAGATGTTGTAAATATTCCGTCCTCCTTCTCCAAGCATAGAAGTGGAATACTGTGGTTCTGAAGATCCCGATGACATTTTCTCAGACTAGTTTTGTTCAAGGCTGTCTCAAGTAGTCTCCTTTCCCTGTATGGCTGAAGGTCTCGCCGCACTTCCTGTCTGCAACTGACATTTGCTTACAGCCTTTCGAGGAAGATCCTTCGCCGCATCTGAAGTGCGAGCAGTGGTATCTACTCAGGGGGCTTAAATGTTAGCACAATTGTGGAGACCTCAAACCAGCGCGTTGTAGTCTTTGGTCCTGCCAGCCATATCGGGACAAAGCGTCATTCAGAACATTTTAGTCGTATACAACATGCTTCGAGCCCATTGCACGATGGTAAGAGATCATTTCCAGTCTGCGACTGTTTCTGATCTTAACGTAAAGGAGCCGATGATCAAAGCCACTGCTGAAAGATGGTACTATTTTCTGGGTACTTTCTGTATCCTGAGATACCAGGGCTCAAATGAGAAAGACATGGTGATCTTTCTCCACTCATTCTAGACAGACGGTTTTTCTTCACACAGTCTAGACGAACCTCTGCTGGTTCATATATGATTTACGATCTTCTCAGCGATAGATCTTGTGGCAAAAATTGTCAATTATTCAGCTTCATTTCCTCCATCGCTAGAGGCGTTCAGTTCAGAATGTTTTTTCTTTTTGAACCCAGCACAACCTTCCTCTGTTGGAACAGGTCTTGCTCGACACATTTCACTGGATCTAGCAAACTGAATTGGTTCAGACCCTCGAAAGTCCATCAGACGCTACAACCAGTTCAAAGACAAGGCATGATTGGTAACACCTGTTCATTTCTAGCTTATATTCTATGTTCATCACAGTGTCTGATGATGCAATTATGCTACGTTTTTGTTCCAGTGTGTTGTACGTTGTTTGTACAACGCATTGAATAAATAAATAAATAAATAATCCTACTATATGTAGCGTGTTTGTATGTCAGTGTATATGTCTCTGTGTTTGATCAAAAATTCGTAACTTCTGATCCCGTAGATGTAGAGTATTTAATTTTCATAGCGTACGGCGGCAGGATGGGCAGGATGGGAACACTGATGGGAGTCAGACTGTACTCCGCTAACAGGGATTGGCTTGTGCGTGTAAGGAGTTTGTGTAAACCAGGGGCATTCAATTCACATAGACATTAGTACAGGCGGCAGGGCTAAGACAGTGAGGGTAGGGATAGAAAGTGTCAGGACTGGGTCCCGCCCACAGGGGGACTATGGAGGAAAGAAGTAGCGAGGTGCGCGCGAAGTGAGCGCAATCTGAGTAAAAATATGCAGCCAAGAATCGAGTTACTCAAACTCATAACACTTAGATAGAATCCCTCGTGGTGGGCGGGGCGCACACGGAACGTGTCGAGGTATATACCTATATTTCACCGGAGACTAATAATTTCTGTTTTCTTGAACCATATTCTAAATCTGAGAGTACGCATGCGGCGCCGGCGACTCAACCTTTGCATCAAAGCTGAATAGTCGCCTGACCGATTCGGCTGGTCTAATATATCTGATACCAGTCGGGCCGCCCGGCTAACGCCGGGCTTCCCTCCTTCTAACGGGGTCGCCCGGCTTCGCCGGGCGCTCCTCCTTACTGTAAAAAATTTGCTTTGTAATTAATACTTCGGATGCTCCTTCTTCCCTGGTAGCTATACACCCTCAGTGTTAGCTCCGGAATGGGAGCGATTTTTTCTGTATTATAATTAAAGTCGGGTTGCCCGGCTATCGCCGGGCTTCCCTCAATCTTTGACAAAGTTGTAGAGATCGGCTGAATCTCCACCCCTTCTTTGAAACAAATAATACTTTCGTGTACACGAAGTTTGACACAGGACTAACAGGGTATTGGTATTCAGTGAAAGACGGTAATTATGTCTTTAATTGGGATGCTCGATCTTTTGCTCTCGTTCTCGAAGATAAATACTTAATAAAGATTGAACTAATAGGTAACCAAAGCCTTGGGCGGTACTTACAAATATTTCGTGCGTTGATAACACCATTATCGGATATTATCAATAAACCTTTTACTCACAAAGATAACATTATTTTAGAATTCCAAATAACTGGCGGTCGATTAAGTTTTGTCCCAAATGATATCGAACAATGAGGTTCCTTCATTAAAGGCACTGTTCACGAAAAAATGTTTTCGGAGTTTTGCACGTGGTTTGAATTCGAAGCCCCTCTGATACCATTTGTGCAGGAATAAGGCCGAAAAACGGCTGGATAGGGCACAATAAGGGCAGGAACAGTGGGGGACGTCAAGCCTCCGCCCCTCGCTAGGCTGACTACGAGTTCAAATTGTCCTTCACCACATTCGAACTGGAGCGAAGTTGGTGAAAAACCGATACGCTGATTGGCAAATTGCCAGGAATGGTCAGCTGGTCGACCGCCTCGTACAGGAGCTAGTATTCAGCTGTTATTTCTATTATTCTACTATTATTCTGCGCTATTCTCTTCTAAGTATTCCCTGCCTGCCGTCGTCGAATGGATGAGGTAAGTATTCCAGGGAGATAATAATAGCAGGGAGAAATCCGATCAGCTGTTCGGGTGTGTTGTCTGTATTGCAGACATTGCGTCGCCTTCGTGCATTCTCGCCCGAACACTCCCTAACCGCCGTTATTTCAATGTGAGACTAGTCCAACCCCCCTTTCCAGCTCTTTTTTTGACACTTTGTAATTCTTTTTGTTCATCGTTTTTTGCGCTTTTTTCGTTATTATCGCTTTATTCTAGAGTAGTTCTATCAATTCCCGTCAAAAAAGGGTACCCTAACTTTTTTATGAACGGTGCCTTTAAATCACAAACCTTGCTGGATAGCGGTCGTAATCTAATAGCAAGAGTTAAACAAAGCTCTTACTCTAATTCAAGTTATCGTAATGCCGCTGATGGGTCCTTATAACTGCACTTACCACTTCTTTTGTCACCCTACTCTACCATCTCATCTTATCGAATGAAACATGGTTAAAATTTTGATCGGTAGGTAGCTCTTGCTCTCTTAGGCCCCTTATCGTCTGTTATCGATTGTCACCATTTCTGTCACCGAGTACCTACGATCCCGTCCTGTCCTACATCTCTTAGCGAAATGCCGAGGTNTACCATGAGTATTCCCATCCCGCCCCCCGAACTCCTACCATATTTGAACTCTGCAGGTCTACGGGAACAGGAGCTATGAATTTCCTGTCAAACACACACACACACCGACACACTTACATACACACACACCGACACACCAACAGACACACTTAGCGAATTATATAAAGTAGGATATTGCCCATCTTATCTTTCAACACAATATTGTGATGGAAACATTGTAGTTGATCTCTCAGAGGTTTTCGAGAAATTCAACCGAACCGAATGTAAAAAATTCAAAATAATGGTTCAACTAAAGGCACACATTCGCAGCCGCTCCGCAAAGTGTTGAAAGGAAATTTGCAGAAAGATTGAAGTGCTGTACTTGCGAGGAAACGAGACACTGTTCCCACAAGAGAAGGATACTAGGTCGCAGTGGCCATTCAAGACGAAATGTTGACATGTTTCCTTGCGTCGGTATATTTCAAACCTGATTTTCAAATCTGCGGAACGGTTCTGGGAACAAAGTTATGAGCTTTTTTTCCCAGGATCTGCTTTTATACGCGACCCGAGCAGTTAGGAACATGCGGGCATGGCCGAGTTGGGAGGATGATGGACTGGTGGGCGCGAGCCGGAGTTTCGAATCGTTGGTGCGTTTGCTTGTTTTGCTTTTTTATAGAAAGTGTTCTAAACGCTTGCAAACCGCATTTACGCATTATATAGACCACTTACATCCTTCCCTCATATTTGTGAAGTACCAGTAATGCTGATAAACAGAGCGAATACGGGTGTACTATAAGTCTAGCAGAAAAGAGCTGCGAAAGCCTTGCTCAGAATAGATTTGCGAAATTTTAAGAAGATCTGGAGGATTCGAAAGGAACTGACGAGCAAAACATTCAATCGATCAACGTGCTCCCAAAATATTACCACAATATGTTCTGCCCAAAAGTGGCCGTATCGCATTTGTTTCACGCTTCGGACCGGAGTTTAGGGTCAGCACAATCCACGCGATGAGCAAAGAACCTGGATTGGGCTAGATCATGCGTTGAATCAACAGATTTGCCTTCTACCCTACTGATCGTCGACTCATGGAGCTCGTTCAAGGATTATGAAGTGATTCAGGGTGTTCTGCCAACTGGCAAGCAGGTGAATGTGCTCAACGTTCTACCGGGGTTAATTCCCCAAATTTAGCCTCTCGATGCCCCTACATTCAGCCCCTACATTTTTTCCTACCATTCAAAGCCATGTATAAGCGTATTGTCTCTTTCGTACTTCCACATGATCTGGACTTCCACGTTAGCAACCGCAACTCCATAATTCGCCTCATGTCCCCAGTATACTTCTTGTTTGGTACGCCTAGATTCAAAGACTTCTTTTTCATTCATGGTTTGCAGCAGGGTACCTGGATACAGACCAGGGAAAATTCGGAACTCCAGTTCAGTAATGTTTTTCATTTCATCTAGACGGGAACTGTAAGAGTGATGGGTGTGATGAACTATTCCTCATATGCACTCTCTTGTGTTGGATCCCCATATCTGTTCATAAAATGCTCATCTATTATTCCGACAGAACTTTTCATAAAAATGTCAGCTGAATTGTATCAGCTCACTTCTATTACTTTCTAGAGAGGGCACTACTTCATCCAAAAGCGCAATGATCTGAGAGTTGCCCGGACGCCCTCTGTCGAAATTGCATGAAACTGTTGAATTTCGTGACCACTTCTTAAGTGCCCAGAGCGGAAGGGTTCTACTTGCACCCCGAATTGAATATACGGAAGAATTCAGCGGAATAATACCAGGGGTGTAAATTCGATTAGCGAAGAAAATGAAATGAGCTGTTGTGTGTGTTGTACGCAATTGCAAGCGCTGCCTTTTTTCTGCCACAAACTCGTCCAACACCATTTTTCACTAGTCTTTTGTTCTCTTTTATTTCTTTGTGAATGTCAATTTTCGCGTTTTCTTCTTAGTTGTTGTACTACTGTAGGCCGTATCTTTCATTATCCGTGAAAAACCGGATACCCCAAACTTTTAGTGAACTGTTCCTTATTTGGTCAGTGGAGACCACAAAAAATTTTACTCGTATTATATTTTGGTGCTTCGCAAATATGAAGAAGGGCTTTAAGTGGTCTATGTGATAAGTAAATGTGTTTTGCAAGCGTTCCGGACCCTTTTTATAAAAGAAGCAAATCAAGCTAATGCGTCAAGAATTCGGACCTCAGTGTTGCGCCTACCAGTCCATCGTTCTCCCAACTCGGCCATCACTCATGTTCGGAACTGCTCGGGTCGCCTATAAAAGCAGAAGCCGGGGAAAAGGCTCAAAAAAGGGCCAGAATCGTTTCGCATTTTGGAACTCAGATTTGGAACCACCGTTTGAAAACACTTACGACGGTATATACCTCATCTTGAATGGCCACTGCCACCTATTCTCCTTCCCTGTTAGACTTACCAGGGAAGGATCCCAAGTCGAAGTGGCCGTTTGAAATGAGACCTACATTGCTAGATGTTTTTTCGGATGCTGATTTCAAATCTGCTTTTCAAATTTGTCAAGCGCTTCTCTGAATGGAGTTAAGAGATGGTTTCAAGGAGGAACTTAAATTACATGGATGTGACAAGCTCACGAGCAGCGGAGTGGAGCAGTGGTGAGGGTGACGCTTTCTGATCGAAAGTTCATGGCTTGGGTTCTGTGGTAGGCGAGAATTTTGCATTGTGTTGATTTTTTTCCTTGAAGCCTAGAAATTCGTTTGATGTTGATTTTATCGTGTTCTACGACCTTTTAATGGTTGTGGTGCTGAGGTTCTTACCCTAACCATGCAATATCGCTTCAATTTTTTTTCATGTGTATCCGCGCTACATTCACAAAGGGGCGAATGCGGTGTAGCAGCAGGGGCGTACCATCATACACGGCTGGTCCGGAGATGTAACTATGTGTGGGCCAACCAAGCCTTCCATCCCTTTGGGGTCGGCTAATTGGTACCAGACTCATCTGGTCGGGTGAAAGCACTGACCTGTACATCGGATGGTCGCCGCGAATCACTGCATAGACCATATACGCATTCTGCACGCCACTATTTTTGTAATGGAAAGCAGGGGCACAATCGATTATCTCCAAAGGCTTGATTCTGTCGGTCCCCTGTATTCACGATGGAATTCAGAACGATATGCACACTATGCAATCTCTGGCCCCTAGAGATCGCAGGAAAGTAGATAAAGTAATGCGGCTGCTCTCTGCAACCACCCACTCTTTCGCTATTATCCCTTGCCTTTTCATTGATGACGTATAGGTCAGAAGTCTTTCATGGTGTCAGAGTGTGTGCGATCGTGCGTGGTGGCTCCGAACACTTATCTCTACAAAAGGAGGTGAAGGTAATGAACAACCCGTAACACGGGGTCAATACAGCCAATCACACACTCATTTCTTGGCCGTTCGAAAATGTGATCATCACTTTACATACTCCCACTGTAATCTTTTGTTCATTCACTCGAGACTTGGCTTACTATCACTTATCTACTTTCAGTGTGGTTTAGATTTTGAGACTTTATTTTTTATCCATGACACGTCGCCTGCTACTTAAGCACCACCACGGTCATTTTAGCCGGCTTACACAATTCTGTTTTCGCCTACATGCGAAAAAAAGGAAGCGATATTGCATGTTTTCGATGAGAACGTTGTCACCACAACTATCAAAAGGCCGTAGAACACGATAAAATCAACATCAAAGGACTTTCTGGGCCTCAAGGAAAAAATTGAATACAATGCAAAATTCCTCCCTACCACAAAACCCGAATCCTAGTTTCTCGATTATGAAGCGTTACCCTAACCGCTGCTCCAATCCACTGCTTGTGAGCTTGTAACATCCATGTAATAACTTAAGTTCGCTCACATCAGACCTCCCTAAATCACCTCATAACTCCATTGAGAGAATCGCTTGGCGAATTCGGAAAGCAGATTTGAAAACAACATCCGAATACATCTAGGGTGCAGGTCTCATTTCAAACGGCCTCTTCAACTTGGGATCCTTCTCTGGTTAGAACTAGTGAAAATGACCGTTGATATACATCTACGGTGAATGGCAGACGATGGCATGGAACTATGTGGATTGATAAGCAATCGGGAGGAAATGAAAACCACATAATCCATCGACCGCCTCAGGCAACATCAAAGTTGTTAGAGGTATACGAATCCGATAAGCTCGATCCTCAACATTTATAGTTTGAGTTGTGAGGCTATCACTAAAAATATTGATTAATCTTCATATTGACCAACATACATAGTGTTCTTTCCCGGAGAGCCATAGCACTTGATGACAACCTTCTGATACAGATTCTGCTGCCACGCTCATTGTAGGGCCGTAGTTAGAGCCCATCTTGAATGCACCGACGCCACCTCTGGCTGCTCGAGCAAATTTTGCATCGGCAAGTAGCTTGATCGGCTAAAAAGTAGCGTCTAGTTTATTCTAAGATTCTGGACTGTTAAAATACGTACTGCGAAGCCGTTAGTGAAGTAGGCCCCAACTGGACTCGTGATTACAAACAATTTGGCGCTATTCGAGTTAGAGACACCCAACGATGGTTCAGTGCCAATCAAAGTTGGGCGTATATAAAGCGCAGCTCCCTTCTCTTCTGGCACCCAGGCCTGATCAACACGAACCTTAAACAACGACAATCATTGAGAGAAAAAACTTGATTGAGAGTTAATGGCAATCTCACCAAGTCTTTGATACATTCTAGAAGTTGCTCGCCGTCGAAGTCTGGCAGAGCGGCTCGCCTGGCAGATTGTCGCATGCGCTCCATGTTGAGATGTGGGCGAAAGAGTCGTATACGGCCGTCGTCACCGCGATATGCTTTCAATCCTTCGAACAATTCGGTAGCATAATGGAATACCTGAACTGATGAAAGTTCTCGCTCGAAAAGCGTTGCATAGTTGTTGGAATGTTAAGGTTTTGTTGATATGGTGATGTTTCTTTGATGCAACAGAGGGCGAATAGTTTAGCTCAAACCGTCACCATTAGAAAAAAAAATAACAAAAGTGCTGGTCTGGATTGTTAGAGGATCTATCAAAAAGGAAGCCTCTCCAGTCCATCCACATGCATCGATTTTGTCATCATCGCTCCAACCCGATTTATAAACGGTAATGAGTTGAAGTGCAAGGGTTAGAAGAAGCAGACCAATTAAATACAATTGTTTATGGCTGCAAACAAGGTGAAAGGCACTTGCAAGTGTCGCAGGTAATTTCCTCCAACGTCCTTTCCTCGATGTTATAACGTTCATTAGGTTGACGTTTTGGCCAAGCCACTTTCGTAAAATCCTGGGAACCGAAAAAAGTGTTTGAACCCATCTTGATCAGGCGACGTTTAGACCTCAGCTTAGTTCAAGCATAGCCTATAGGTATCTGCAAAGCTCTTGGTTTGAACTACTCCTCCCCATCATTATCCTTTTACACATAGAGCCTCAATGCCGTCTTGGATGTAAGGTTCCGCCTAATCTTGAGTACAGTTTTCGCAATCCTGAGGCGGAACAGTCTCTGACGACACATTTTTAACCTTAGAGCAAAAATGTGGGTCCAGCAAACTTGGGGATCTTTGAGGTTTCAACAACGTCAAAATTCTAGGGTCCGGGAACTTCTCCCTTGACACGGCGTCGCACACGCCGCACTCGCCGCGTATCGCAGGATTGCGATGGAAGATTGGAGCGCGCAATTTGTGAGGTAGGGAGTCCTTTGATTATTTGGATTGGCTGACCGCTTTCTTCAATTTCAATGCAGTCTTGATAGCCGCCTACATAGGAGGAGTCATTTTAATTAATCAAAACTAATAAACGTGAAAACGAAAAAGAAACAGAAGAAAAAACGATAAACTCTAATAGAAAAGCAAGGCAATCAACGAAAAATTTCGCGTCCTATCGATTGGGGGGGNGGGGGGGGGGGGGGGGGGAGGCAGGGTAAGTACGGTAATTGCGGTGACATTTGCCGCATGCCGCAA
Source organism: Haemonchus placei (assembly GCA_900617895.1). Taxonomy (NCBI): domain Eukaryota; kingdom Metazoa; phylum Nematoda; class Chromadorea; order Rhabditida; family Trichostrongylidae; genus Haemonchus; species Haemonchus placei. Next base: position 15,834 of record UZAF01019048.1, read on the forward strand.
GGGAGAATGCCGCGATAGGGGAGAAGTTCCGTTACCCGAAATTCTAGTCACCGACAAGGAAGACGAGTTGTGGTTATGCCACGGAATTTAGACATTGCCGTAGTCCAATCCTGATGAGATATGACCCTTCATCGGTCTTTATTAAAGGAGTATTGCAGAAGGCAGTGCCGACGCTTAAACGGTTCGTTCAGAAGTAGCATGGACAGTGTACCTACTTGAGACAGGAGGCACACGTATGTGTGACCTCCCAGTCTGCCCGATCCTCTAAGTACTTGTTGAAGTCATGAACTTTGAATAAAAAACTTGTCCTCACTCAACTCCTTGATCTTTTAGTTCTGCCTTACAATGTGCAGCATGGAAGGTCCTACCGATAAAATTTTATTGCATTGAACCCCGTTCTGGCTCAGTTACTAACATTCATCCCGCTCATCGCAGCAGTCATGAAGTTCCCTGACCTATTGCGAAAGAGTCGATTGGGAAGGAACCACCCCATAGAATTATTTGACGTGACCTCCCTCGATACGAATATAGCGAATAGAGACGGCTGCAAAACACCCACGGATTTTTAAATATAGATACGTGTCAATAAATATGTGCGGCGTTTCAGTCTCCCAAGTAATGATATTAGACAAGGAATGTTTGTACTGCTTTTTATTCAGGTGATTGAGGCGGTACTTCAAACAGATCAGAGGATTAGCTATAGGCCAATGGCTGACACAAGTTCCAGCCATTGACTGCATGTCGAAAGTAGAATAACCCGTTTTGAATCGCTGGCCTCTACTTCAATGCTGTTTCGTGGACGCTGCTTCGTCGCCTGCGGAACTCAGAGGGAGATAGACATGTATTTCGAATTCTTATCAAGCTGACAATATACGTTTCACGCGGGGTAAGCCCATAGGCACGTGCTTTCCTTCCCTTCAGCGTGCAAATAAAGCTCGAGCTGAGGTTTCTGAAGACAAAAAGGAAAGGGAGGAACGTAGCTCCCTCTGATGGGTATTCACTGGGAAACCAATGTTCTGGCAGACCACTCCGTAGGGAAGTGATGGGCCAAAGCGAAATCTCAGAGAAGGATCGAGAACGACCCTAAAAAACCATAGGAGGCATCAAAACGAAGATGTAGAGTTTGAGGTTTTAGTCAGAAGCTTGAAATGAAGTCCACGAACTACCGAAGCATCGTGAATTAGCGCGAAAAACCCCAAAAAAAGTAGGCATAACGAAAGAGATTTGTCCCATTTCTCGATGTCTGTGGTTTTGAATTACGAACCACCGACATCAAGCCAGGGGTAAGGGCACTCGAGGCCCTCCCACTTCAAAGGTTTGAATAAATGACTTGAATAGAGCGTGGACAGTCTTCTTTTGAACACCTGTGGTGAGTCTACTTTTGAACACCGTTGCAATTTGCGAGAAGTTTCTAGATGTCTATGAGCAATAATTGAAGCAAGCTGAGGTCTAAACGTCATTTAATCTTGATAAATGTCAACTATTTTCCGGCTTTCAGGCTATGGTGAAAGCGACGCGGCCGGAAGGTTCTCCCTAATAAAGGTATTCTGTTCATGGGCGAGGTCCAAGTGGGGAACACTCAAGACATCAGGATATCACGATAAGGTTAATTATGATTCAACATAGACACACAATTTATTGTAGCAAAACTGCCGTACTCCACTTTCCTTTTCTGCGCCATACTCTTTTTCACTTGAGCATTGGAGAGGAGTGCTACTTTAGAAAAACAGTCAGCCCTCTCTGACAGATTTATTCGCAAGAGAACGACTATCTAGCTCTATATCCTCCTCACCGCAGACATCGAGAAAACAAAGGAACGGGATTTGCACTGATGTGGGTGAAGCTGACAAAGGAAGGATACTTTGTCGCAGTGGACATTCAAATGAGATGTGCACCGCCTAGGTGGGTCCGAACGCTCTTCTCAAATCTGGGTTCTGAATCTGCTAAACGATTCTAGGAACAGAGTTACGGGTCTAGTTCCCCCTGTGTTATACAACTGTTCTAGAGACCACCGAACCGAGCAAAAGCTCAAATGTGCAAAGGTGGCGCAGCTGGTAGGACGGTGGACTGGTAGGCATGACATCACGGTTCGCATCCCTCATGCATGTGCTCGTTTTGCTTTTCCGTGAAATGCGTCTTGGACGTTTGCGAACGTTTTCGGGCTCTTATTGGCTTTCTACGGAGCTAACTTACATCTTAGAGATACTGAAAAGATATTGCAAGAGAATTTTCTCTTAATTCTATCCAGCCGATTAAGGGAGGAGCTCCATTCGAGCAACGAAGGAGTTTCGAGTATTTGTTAAAAATGGGCTTCAAAGGCTGAAGGAGAAAGGTGCTAAATGATTCATCGGATGAAACACTCTTCAACATGCTAATATTCTGCCTGAAGGTGGAGTCACCGCACATATTGATGGATGACCTTCGCTCTTGCACCATAACGTGAGCACCATCTAGAAAAGGACGGAAGGTAATAAACAACTCTCCAATCGTACCCCTCGACGATATGTAAACAAGCTCATCATCTCGGCGAGGAAGACGAGGGCGTGAAGGGCGATCGCAACGGTCCTCTGCGTCACCTGTTGATAATAGCGACCATGGACCCTCACATCGCGAGCGCAGCTTTGTACTTGCAAAAATGTAGAGATTCTAAAGTGGAACGTAGCCTCCAACTTTGTGATTTGGCATGAGCTTCAAGTTTATGGCGTTGGTAGAAGAGCCAATGGCCTATACTTCAAGTGCCAAAGGAAGCCGTACTTCGTCGTGCATAGGAAGCATTTCTTGTCTCATCCCTTCAGAGTATCATCTACGGAAATTATGGGTGAGGGAGAGAAACAATCAGCTTTCGAACTAGTCTATTTTCGACAAGTTGCGATATCTTATCTGGTTATAACTTTCAGGTGCAAAACAAGCGGATCCATCTGTCTGCCTCTGGAGATAAGCAGAAATATCGGAAAGGTGATAACCAGTTGGGCATTGCATGCTTATGCATGCATTGTATGTCCACGACCGCTCATCCCTAGGCTTGAAACTTCTGCAGGTACTTTATCAGGTGATATCGAATTTCCGTGCAAACAGACAGACACACAACGCTTTATGTATATAGAGTATAAGGGAGGATATGTATAGGTATTTACCTGCACTGCAGTCATTTCCACTTAATGACGCCTAAAATTAACAATGAAAACCTCATAGATACCAACTTCAGAGCAAATTGTAGGTGGGCTCAGGGTTGAGCCGGTACCGCGTGGCCGTGGTATCACATTCACCTCGAGAAACGATTCCTTGACAATTAGTGGATTGTCATCTGTGCACATAAGTAGATCAACTGTTGCCCCTCGGTTACAGTTAACTTGATACAGCGTTCCAAAAGTACGCACATATTCCCCGACTCTGGAAACCTGTTCCACAGAGGGCCCTGGTCGGATGAGTCATTCGACCGCCCTCTACCCCAACCGTAGCGAGCTGAGAAAAATTTCAAAACACTATCTCGAGTGTATGGGATATGGAGGCATGTCCATTTGATCACTGATGTAGAAAAATTTTCGCTAAATTACTATTTTCTGGGATGCTAAAATGTGAGGGAGCTCCGCAGATGGCCAATATTGAGCTCAAAAACGTTTTGCAGGCGTTTAGGACGCTTTTCATGGAAAAGCAAAATGCGTGCATGCATCAAGGAATCGAACCTCGATGTCATGCCTACCATTCCAAAAGCTTATTTGGCCGGATAAGATTGAGAGAAAATTCCCTTGTAATATCTTTTCAGGAATCCAAAAATGTAAGTTAGCTCCGCAGAAGGCCAACAAGAGCCCGAAAATGTTCGCAAACGTTCAAGTCGCATTTCACGGAAAAGCAAAACGAGCGCATGCTTAAAGGAGCCGACCCACGATGTCGTGCCTACCAGTCCACCATCCTACCAGCTGTGCCACCTCTGCACATTTGAGGTTCTGCACGGTTCGGTGGATTCTTCAGTGCAGTTGTATAACAAAAGGGCATTAGTCCCGTAACTTTGTTCCGAGAATCGTTTAGCAGATTTAGAATGCAGATTTGAGATGAGAGTTCGGAACCACCTAGGCGTTGCACATCTCTTTCTGAATGGCCACTAAAACCAAGTTTCCTCCCCTTTGTGAGGAGTGAAATTCTGACTCTTCTCTGTAACATTTTAGAATAAAGAGAAAGAAGATGACAGCCATCAAAGGAATGTGGTCGAATGCTCATGGTGGGTGGGGTTTGTACTAGGGTCGGCAAGGATAAGAAGAAAACCTATAGGTCTGCTCATCTTCTAGGATGCTTATAATTAGGAAGTAGTTAGTTAGGAGCGGCTTGAATAAGTGCATTCAAATTATAATGGTGGGCGGATCTGTTATCAAAAACCCACAGCTCTGTTCAAAATGTTCTATCGGAAAATCCGAAAAAGGTGCGTAGAGGTTGTTAGAGAAATGATGATCAACTCCCTAGAGTGAGCTGAGCTCACACTGAGTTGAGCGGCTAAAGTCGAAAATGCCCAACTGTGTCCAGAGACGTTCACCAGCTTTCAAAATCGTTCCTTATTAAAGCCAACAACATTACTTGTTACCTATGAAATTATTATGGTCATCTATATGTGAAGAACTCGTTTGGAAGTCTGTCAAACTTTCCTGAAATTCGTTATTTTCTGAGGAAACACCTCAAGAAGTCGGGTCAACTCTGAATGAGTGGGTCTTTGAGCAAAATCAACAGGGTGCATATGAGCTCAGATCAACCACGCTTATAGGGAGTGTAATATGTATGCACTGGGATGGGCTGCGCAGAGAAAAGCTAAATAGTCTTGTTCCAGAAACGAGCAGAGAAATGGCATAGCCAAGGAGTGGGTCAACGACAGATGAAGGGTCTATCCATTATAAGCGCAGTGATGTCAAATTCATCAACCACAAGGAGCTCACATCAAAATTCAACTCTGTTTGACTCTTTTTTGTTGTGACGCACGCGTCAGTGTGGCGCCGTATTGACTCATTATGGGCTTCCTTTTGAGAGCTATTCCATGGATTGATAATGGATGCACCTAGGGGTGCGGGCTCTTTTGTACGATCGCTCCCTATTCGGGTCACCTTGCACCTATGCTCGAAGAAACCTTAGATAAGTGGGAAGGCCCCACGGCCATTATTCTGTCTGCACATCGTCATTATAGAGTTATCATTATCCCTCTTTATATAATTCGCTAAGTGTGTCTGTGATGTCGGTGTGTGTGTGTGTGTCGGTGTGTGTTTGACCGGAAATTCATAACTCCTGTTCCCGTGGACCTAGAAAGCTCAAATTTGGTAGGAGTTTAGGGGGCGGGATGGGAATGGGATGGGATGGGCGGGTGTTTGTGCAGAGTAAACGTTTGAGCAGAAATTCGCAACTTCTGTTTCTGCGGACCTAGAGAGTTCAAATATGGTAAGATTACAGCTATTCGTATTAACAGTGGAACCTCGGCTTTTTGATAAGAGGTGTAGGATATGACATGATCCCAGGTTTTCGGTAACAAGAACCGATTATAACTGAAAAAAGAAGATGAGGGGCCTATGAGGGCAAGTGCCACCTGCCGATCGAAATCCTAACGCTTCGGTATTTACGATGTAGCTTTGGCTGTTCAGTATGTTTCATTCGATAAGATGAGATGGTAGAGTAGTGTGACAAAAGAAGTGACAAGCGCAGTTATAGGGACCCATTGGATGCACTACGATGAGCAGATGAGAATTTTGTTCATTTCTTGCTATTAGATTGCGACCGCTATCCAGCAAGGCTCTTGACTCAATGAAGGATCCTCTTCGTTCGATATCATTTGCGAAAAAACCTAACCGACCACCGGTTATTTGGAACTCTTAACTAATGTTATCTCTGTGAAGTAAAAGATTCATTGATAACATCTGATAATGGTGTTATCATCACACGAAATATTTGTAAGTACCACCCAAGGCTTTGGTTACCTAATAGTTCAATATTAATGGGTATTTTTCTTCAGGAACGTGAGCGAAAGATCCAGTTAAAGACATAAGTACCGACTCTCACTGAATACCGATATCCTGTTAGTCCTGTGTCAAACTTCGTATACAGGAAAATTGTGTTTCACGAAGGAGTGGAGAGTTAGCCGATTACTACAACTTTGTAAAAGAAGGAGGAAGCCCGGCGTTATCCGGACGAACCAACTTTACGTAAGGAGGAGGATGCCCGGCGATAGCCGAGCAATCCGACTTTAATCATAATACAGAAAAATCGCTTCCAATTTGGAGCTAATACTGAGGGTGTACAGCTACTGAAGAAAAAAGAGAAATTTCTACAAGATGAAAAAATGTAGTCCAACATTCTAAATAAATTTTTCAAATTCCTGCTCATCTGTGATATCGAACAACTTCTACAGAAACGACGTAAATCTTTGATATGGCAACACTCGTCTCCAGGAAACACGATTTTCTAGAGAACTTTCACTCGGTTCTTAACGATATGTAGACAGCATAATGCCCATGGAGTTTTCAACTACTTAAAGGCACGGTTCACGACAAAATGGTAACTAAGTTCTTCCCTTAGGAATACTCAGTGGCTCTCAAGGGAGGAAGGACCCTCTCGCGCCCAAAAACTCGATGGTTGGGGCAGAGTGGAAGCTCTGTTCTCGGCTCGCGCCGCCTTCTCGAACCTCGATTAATGTCATGTCAGACGAGTGTGGAGGCAATACTATTATGAGTTCTAGGACCCACACACAATCAGCTGATCGCCGAGTAATGAGACAATACTTTTCTCCCATTCTTTCTTCCTCTGTTGTTCTTTCTGCTGCCGCGAACCCTTATTTAATTTCCTACCCCCAAGAGGCTGAAAATGATGAGCTCTTTTTGCTGTCTAGGGTTTTTTTTGTTTACTTATGCTTATGAGTGGAAGAATTTCTGCTTACCGTAGTCAGTTATTTGCACCAGGACCCACGCGTACGCAATGACCCACATTGTATAGTTCGTCCGAACGCCCCACTCTTCTTCATTCTTCTGAGCTCATTCTCCTCCAGCCCTCTCTTTAACAGTTCTTTGGAGCCTTTTTTCACTTTGGAAACAGCGATTCACGCAGTTCCTTCGCCTTCAATATTTTCTTCACTATCTCATTTTCCGCTTTTCGTCATAATCTAGAATCCCGAATCGTGAACTGTGCCTAAGATCACTTCGCGCCTATGTGCAAGATGATCTTACCTGGGTGCGATAGTACAAAAGTCGCACACGCATGCATTTAATAGTAATACTACCAAAAACTGTGTGATTAACGAACTTCTGCCGCAGAATTTGCGCTATGGGTATGGATCAGATGCATTTTTACGTGACGTGGGGCCTGGGTGCCCACAAATGCAGAGAACCTGCTGTCATCAAACAGATCAAATAAGCGATTACAACTGCCAAAATTCCTTTAAACATGTGATTCCATTCCATGGAACATCACATAACTGAACCTTTGACTCACAGCTTACGTGCCATATCTGATGATCTACTATCTGGTATCTACTGATGATAGTGCTGAAGTGTCCTGTCAGTATCCATCGCCAATCATGTTCTTCCTTCATTCCATTACATGTGTCCCTTACCATTTTATATAGTTGCTCTTCCGCAGAAACAGTTTACTATTGAATTCTTCATCAGTCATGTCACAAATAAGAAGTAACTACTTCGATTGGATGGAATCACCAGTCGAGCATACAACCCGGCAGATCCACAGACCCGCGAATAAATAAAACCGCAATTTTTCTTCTGATGATGATTCATCTTGTAGTTGTACGCTATTTACATTATTAAAGCTGAATTACTTTTGATCTGAGGCCGTGTTTGACAAGGTTTTTTGCGCCAGTGGGAAATTTGGAAATAGAGATAGCAGCGACTTATCTATGATTCTCACGATGATTTCCTCTTTTGATAAGGCAGTCGCAAATAAATTAGATGATCTCCTGTGCTCTTCGTACTAGTTAAATACTACCTTACAAGCAGGATCGAGTGAAAAATTCTCATATGGACGGATTTTCGGCTTTGTCCAACCACCGTCGCTATTCCAATCAACTTCAAGCATATGATCCGAAAACAAAAGTCCGAAACCGAGAGGTTCATGCTGAAACAGAATTGCTTTCCGCGAGGCATGCTAGGAACCAAACGTTCATTAACATAATTTCCTGACTAACGGATCATTAGAATCTCCTACGCTTCCGGAGTTACAGCTGCATCATTTTTTTTAAATGTGGAGACCCATGGTCCATAACAAAATTTGGAAGAGTAAGTTATTTAAGTTTCAGCACTTAGGCGCCTTCCTCAGAGAAGAAGCGTGAGAACGATCAGTATTCACGTACTACTCTTCATAAACATCAGCCTTACACTCTTCGGAAGAGACTTGAGCTTTTCCTGTTTTATTACTTGAAGTTCACTATGGTAGAAACTTTGCATTTTGTCTTTGACGGCCGAACTGAAAAGCTCAACATAACTGTAAGTAAGTTAAAAGTCGAGAGTGCCTGTTGGATTTGAATTCTTTTCATGACAAGATTGATTAGCTAAGTAAAGAGGCTTCAACTCAAATGAAGTAGCTATAAAGAATATTATCTCTCTCGTTATCTCTCAACTGGACAACACCAATAATCCTTACTATATAAAGCGCTCGTGTCTTTCTGTCTGTTTGTTTGTTTGCACGGAAATTCATAACTTCTGTCCCCGTGCACCTAGAACGCTCAAATTTGGTAGAAGAACTGGCGGCAGGATGGGAACACTTATGGTGGGTGACCGGACCGGGCTCCGACCACAGGGAGCGGGGTTTGCGCGAATTGAATGTTGGAGCGGGAAAATCATAGCTCCTGTCTCCGTGGACCTAGAGCGTTCAAATTTGGTAAGAGTACAGGAGGTAGGATGGGAACATTTATGGCAGGTGGCAGGACTGGACCGGTCCGGGTCCACAGGAGGCGGGGTGTACGCGAATATTTTCAGTTTGGCTCGAGGGCGTTAAAACTCGGTAGGAGAAGAGTACGGGAACAATAATGTTGGGCAGTAGGGCCGGACTGCGCCCGCAGGGGACGGGGATTCCGCGAGTAAATGTCTGAGCGAAAAGTACTGATCTTGGAGAGCAATATCAATAGGAGTAGAGAAGGCAGGAGGGAACATTAAGGATAGAAGAGGCCTTATAGAGCAGGATCCAATCACAAATTAATACACAAGCGCCTTTATTATTTACGATCTAGCTTTGATCCTTTGTTGTGTTTCATTCGACAAGAAAGGTGAGTGCATTGATGGGGGCCGATTATGAATTTTGGTTCACTTCTTGCCTACGACCGCTACCCAGCGGAGTTTGCGATTGAATGAAGGATCACGGTTTCTCTCTGCTTTGAAATCGTTCGTCGTAGAACTTATTCGACCGCTAATAATCTGGAAGCCTCTATTAATGATATATCTTTAGAGAAGAAGTTCCATTGATAGAGCCACCTATTTCTGCACTCTGCTTCTCCTTGAGGTATAAAGAGTCCTTGTCGCTGCTTTTGACTACATAATCGCTGCACTGCTATCCAGCTGAGTTGATCGATTAATTAATGTGACGCGCGCGTTAGCGTGCAGAGCCCAACTGGTTGCTAATATCTTGAGAGATTCAAGACAAAAACAATTTAAGACAAAAACGGCGCCTATATCAATCTGGTTGAATTGACCGGGCTAGGCGAAGCTCCTTTCCATCCTGTTTCAGAGTCGCCCTGTCTGTATGCTCCCGCCAAATGTATTCCAATCCTGAATCTTGTACTTATGCGAAAGTCGAACACAGGAGGTCTTGAGAAACTTGAGATGTGAATTTCCATTCACGTACTGATTTTCGTGCAAGTCCCACATCCTGTGAGCATGGTCTGGTCCTCTCCCAGCGAAGGTGTCCTCACCCTGTCTCCCGCAGTTCCACCAAATTCGAACGCTATGCCTACGTGAACAGGAGTTATGAAGTTCCTCTCACACACCTACGTTGAAGCTTTCATTTTCTTCTCTAATAATCCTCACTATATATAAAATGCTCCCGCATGCCTGTCCGTCTATCTGTCTGTTTGCGTTCCCAACCTGTCGCTTGTGCTCCTATCTGGTCTGTCACCAACCATAGGTGTTCCCATCCATCCTCTTGAACAGTGTCGATTAACTTCCCATTTCATGACTGCTTCCTCTCCGCGCTCACTGGCATTTACAATCTTCGCCGTGCCTGCGTGACTTTCGGAAAGACGCACAACCCGACCCACAAATAGACACACAAAGTTACCGCTTTATATATGGAGACCGCCCGTCTAACGCCGGGCTTTCCTCTTTCTTATGATAGAGATGTGGTAAACGGCAAACAGCGCACTCCTTCTTTGGAACGAGTCATACTTTTCGGTACACGAAGTTTGATAGAGGAACAATAGGGCATGCAAGCGATATTCAAAATACGAAGCAACGATATTCAGAGCCGATGCCTATGCCTTTGATTAGAATCTGTCTGCTGATGTTAAAAATAATGACCCAATAAAGATTTGACTGGTAGGCATCCAAACCCTTGAATGGTACTCACAAATGTTGTCGGGTCATAATAATACCATTATCAAATGTCTTTATGAATGTAGCGCCTTTTATCTTTTTATAGAATAATTTGATACATTAAGTAAGAAGCCAAGATTGTTAGCGGTCGGATAAGTTTTGCCATGAATGATATTAAAGCAGAGAGAACCCGTGATCCTTCATTGAGTCGTATACTTCGCTGGGTAGCGGTCGTAAGCAAGAAGTGAACCAAATTTCATAATCGGTCCCTATCAATGTACTTACCTTCTTGTCAAATGCAACATATCCAAGAATCAAAGCTAGATCGTAGATAACAAAGGCACTAAGATTCATTTGGTGATTGGATCTTGTTCTCCAAGGCCTCCTTTATTGTCATTGTTCCCGTCCTGCCCCCTATACTATTGATTTTGCTCTCCAAGTCCACGGGACCAGGAAATATGGATTTTCGCTCAGAAATTTATTTCGCAAAAACCCCGTCCCCAGTGGGCGGAAGCCGGTCCTACTGCCCACCATAAGTGTCCGCATACGGCCGCCTGGTTCCTACCAAGTTTGAGCGCCATGTAGCCAATCCACGCACACCGCTTTCTATGAGCGGGGTCTGGTCCTCCCACCTATCATAAGTGTTCCCGTCCTGCCACTTCCTGCCAAGTTTGAACACCCTAGGGCCAAATTGACTATTTTTGAGGAAGCCCTGCTCCTAGTGGGGGGAGTCTACGCCTGTCACCTACCATTAGTTTACCCATCTTGCCACCTACATCTCTGCCAATTTGGAACGACCCAGGCGCAATCTGTCTATTTTTAAGGAATCCCCGCTCCCTGGGCAGAGTCCACACCTGTCACCTACCATTAACTTTCCCATCTTGCAACCTACATCTCTGCCTATTTTGAATACTCTAGGCTTGGAGCAAAGGAGTTACAGATTTGAGGTGAACTACACTATTCGCGCGAGTCCCGCCCCTAATGGGCGTAGCCTAGCTTAGATCACGTGTACCTAGGGAGTTCGGCTCACTCCCCGCTTGTTCTTTCCCATTCCCCAATTTTTCCAACCTGTCTGAGCTGTTCCATTTGATTTCCAAACGACGCCGTAT
>UZAF01019050.1:0-16550 GCA_900617895.1 Haemonchus placei
TATACACACTTTCATACTAAAAGTGAGAGCAATTGGTCAATTTCTTGAAGATGCGCCACTTATCCGTGTTCGTGTCCATGTAAGTTCGGGTACCACGAAATGGTTCCGCTGTAGGAGGAGGGATGCGCTCCACATTTGCTCGGAACCGAAAAAGTTGCTAAACACTTTCCGCAACTCATTACTCTACGACATTGAAATGTTTAGAGTTAGTGGAGGCATAGTTCTGGAGGCAGAATTCGAAGGGCTTTTAGTTTTCATTAAAGACGGTAAAGGCTACATGATCGATAACTTTGGGCGGATGAATGGCTCTACCCGCTGAAAACAAGGTTTCTATGGTCAACGCTTTGTGACAGCCTGGTCTGGGCGTCGTTCTTCTGCTTCTAAGCAATTATTATGCTAAGTAAGCTTAGATTACCCGATTCGATATCGTGAGCATGTGATACCTCGAAGGCCCTTCAAACTGTTGCTTCTACAACTTGCGTACTTCGCATAAAATCGAGAGAATACTTTGTCAATTGATCAAAGCAAATCAAACGGTTCCTTCGAAGAAGGATCCCCACAACGTACGTTTGTTTGAGAAAGCACCCACTGGATACCATGACGTATCATATGCTCACATTGAGTAGGACAAGAGATTTTTGTTGAGAAGGGAGCGGTAGGAATTCTGGTTGCTCGTTTAGTTCTTGCACCATTTGGACCTCGTAGATCAATTCCACGAACTTTTGGCATAAGGATTCGGTGAGAAAAAAGAAGAGAGAACGGGAGCTCTTAATATGACAGAAGATTGGATCTTTCACTTCAGCATTCCAACGTCCAAACAATGTTCCTCGAGATTCTGAATCTATCACCCGGTCGCGTACCCCCGGACTGAAAAACTGCTGACCAAGATAAAGCTAGGTCTCATGATTACCGGTATGTCACCAAACTTGAACAAACAATGTTAGTGCTGTGCCGTACTTCACGAGCCATTCCCCCCTTGATGATTCTTCTGGCTTTGAAGGAAAAGGTCAGTCAAATCGGTAGTACTTTTCTCAGACTAATTTCCTATATACATAGCCAAAAATACGGTCATAATCTTTTTGGAATGGAGGACCTGTTACTCAAAAGTTTCATATCCCGCCTTCCAGCCCTACTACAGCGGCAGAAAAGAGGGAATGATTAGGAGATGGAAAAATTCTAACTGCCGCATTTGAACCTGTTCTCCTAATTGACCGAGCCATTATCGTTTACGACAATGGTAATCTTACCGGTACCGTTTGATCCTTCTTTAACTTTTCTTTTGGAAATTTTTGTCACCTAGGCTATCAGGTTCGAGAAATCCTGGGGTAATCAGGACACTGGCTTCATATTTAAACCTTTAGCGTCCTTTTGCAAAAAAAAAAAATAATTTTCGCTGAAACGTTGGAACAGTTCTACAATCGGATCAACTCTTTCTTTCTTCAAGTAAAAAATGCATGAGATGCACCATAACAGAAGAAATACAACTAACCGCTGTTGGGTCATCTGTGTTTCCACATAACATCGTCGAACAAGAAGAATTTTTCAGAAGAAGTCGTCGTCCTGGCATTTCTCGGCGTACCACTCCTCTTGGTGAACGATAATCATCGACGACTATTGAGCAGAGCCGAAATAGGCGTGGCTTTCTACGAGGGGCGTGTCTGCCTGAAACAAGCACCCTATAGACGGCTCTGATTCGCTCCTATTAGCTTGCTCGTTAAATCATTATATGTACAGTATTTCCTAGAAATAGGTACAGTATCGATTATATTGTAATAATGCCTTATTCGTAAGTTTGTTTAGCGATTTTTAAGTGGGAATTTTTAATAATTCTGCACCATTTTAGGCGTAAATTTTTATAAAGTTTTAGTGTTTTTTTTCTCACATACTTAACTATATGAATAGCTTTTATATGAATGTGCCCCATCTGCCTTCTGATCGCGCTTGTGTCTTTTCAGATGATTAAGTGCCCTTTCCCATGTTTTAATACTTTATGTGCCTGTGCCCCATTGTCTCTCCCTCTCTCCCTCAATTTTTTTTCGTATGTTTTTTGCTCGATTGTATCGAATTTCGAATAGCCGGGTCGAATAAATCTTTCACACTTATATGCCTGAATGGATACCGTGGGTGAACGGTGTCGGGAGAACGACGAAGCAACTGGAGATGATAGTGATGGAGGCGGGGCCCCCGTATGAGGAAAACCTGGTCCGCGGCCCCGAAACTGGATCGTCGTGAAATAGCGCGGTGGCGTCAGAGGCGCAGATCGCCGCGCCAGTCGCCATGCGTCGCACTCGCGATGTGGTCGTCGTCGTCGTTGTCGTCGCCGCCGTCGTGTTCGGCACGATTCTGGCAGACGACGATGTCCATCATGATGAATTCTTGCCCAGGACGACGACGACGTCCGCCAATGGTGATGGGGACGTCGTCAGCGTCTATCGGCTTCTTCCAAGAAATCACACTCAATTCGACGTCATTCGACGGCTTTTTGACAATTCTACGGATCTACAGGTGAGAGCTTCTTTTGTTTCTTTCATTTTCTGACCATTACCATTCCATTCGTTATTTTGGCTCCTTTTTTGAAGCATGTTCTGTTATCGAAGGAGAAATGTTTTTCTAAACTTAATCCTTTCAAATTTGATTTTTTGAAACCATCGGGTAAATCATCTCCCAAGAGTTTTTCATACTCTTTCTCTCATATTTTCAATTCTGGTCGATTCTCACTTTTCTGGTTTCACACAAAGGAAGGATATCACGTAGGTGTGATCGAGATCGAGAAAAAGAGGGAATGACCCATTGAGAAATGATGTATCACCTTATGTACATCATAATTCAAAAGTGGAGGCTTTTTGGCTGGAGAAATCCCTTTTACTCTTGCTAGAAATAGACGGTTCCTTCACGAGCTATGACGGTTGCTTCCAATGCCTTTCGTAGGTATGTCCCAAACCACTCAGGGGTTTCCCTATGATCTAAACCATCCCTCAACACTAGGGAAGGAAGAAATTTCGGCTTGGTCGACCTTTCGAGAAAATCTGTGGCGATTTGAACGCTAATAGACCGATGAATTAGTTCCGTAGCACAAGAACATAGCGCACAAGCGTTTCATTGGGGTATTAGCCCACTTCCTTCTTCCTTCCCACTTTTTCTCAAACATTTATTTGGTCGAATTCAGTTAACCCCTTTCCGACGGAAATATCTCCTCTCTAGTTTCCATTCAACTCTTACAGCAATGTTCTTCGACATTTCGTCGTCATTGACCCCAACACTTAGCGTACGGCTTTTTACTGCCATCTATTCGCTTTATTACAATAAGAAGAACCAGAACCGAACACTTTTTGATAGTTTCAAAAACGGTTTTTACTATGAACTCGTTCCATTTGCCAAAACTGATGGACTGAACAAACCTTGATCAACCCTTAGCTATAGAACTTTGGTCTGACGTAAACCCTGACGAAACAGACATTTCAGGGTGAGTTTATCAAGTGGCAAAGCATTAAATCGCCAAAAAAAAAAAGGAAATAAATAATGAAGAAAAGAGTAACTTCAGAAATAAGCTGAATGTGATTGAACAGCGAACTTCTTCTGACTATCAGATGGAAAATCTGGTGTTTCAAGGGCTATAGTAATCTTACAATTGAAGGGATTCCAAATAGGAATTGAAAGGCATGGCGAACGCCAATGTGACCGTTCAGCCCATGCAAAGAGCAAATACGACAGAAATGACTAAATGTTCGTTTGTTAAGAGAGGATGGTCTTTCGCATCTATTTGGTAGTACGAGGAAATTGAAACAAAGAGTTCTGACCACCTCTTTGACGATACGCTATGCATACGTCTTCCATTTGGAATCGCGTATGCACGTGGATGACCGCTTGTCCTGATATCTTTTAACAATTTCACTCTCAAAGGTTCCCTAATCTCAACAATTCTTGTATTGTTCGCTGTCAAAGTCAAGGGAGCCGACTTGTGCAACCTTTATTCCACGGGAATTTCCACGGTTCCTTGAACACCGGTTCGTGGTTCTCTAGGCTGTGACTTGAACTCAGTTTCTCCTTCTTCAAAGCTCCCGAACAATTTACACGTCGTTCAACCTACAATCCTATATCTCCCTTAACCTTTCAAATTGAATGACCACGCTTTATTTACTGTTTTACCTTAATGCCATCAAAAAGCGGCGGAAAATCCCCATTATCATAGTCTCCCATAACATCATGTCAGCCGCGGCCAAGCCTCTGAGAAGAAGTGATGTAGCACCGCAATTTAGTAAAGGCCCAGAAAAAATGTTTGGGGAAGAATCTATTGCCCCCACAAAATGAGAATCCCCTTTTCTTAGTGGGTGTCCAAATCAATCAGAGTATCGGAGTACCCATGGCCAGATTGAAAGGCGTGCTTCTCAAGCCTAAACCATTATAACTCTCCCGAAAGTGCGGACATAATAAAGCTCGATTTTTTAACCAAGAATTAAGTTTGATCTGATAAGGATTTGATCCCGAGGAATGTACTCTGTTGGCATGAGACTTTTGCCAGCCATTGTACCATCCCATAAGCTCCGCCTGAATCGGTATCGCTGATTTTTGATTCTATGATATCTTTTGGACTGAACATGAGATTTGAAGGAAACCGTTTGAACCAGTTTTGTTCAAAAGGTCAATTCGAGGCGATTTTTTACTTATAAATTTGACCTTCAGCTGATTGACTTAGGCTGATATGATCTGATAAGGATTTGATCCCGAGGAATGTACTCTGTTGGCATGAGACTTTTGCCAGCCATTGTACCATCCCATAAGCTCTGCCTGAATTAACATCGCTGATTTTTGATTCTATGATATCTTTTGGACTGCACATGAGATTTGAAGGAAATCGTTTGAACCAGTTTTGTTCAAAAGGTCAATTCGAGTCGATTTTTTACTCATAAATTTGACCTTCAGCTGATTGACTTAGGCTGATATGCAAGGTCAACTAGTAGATTCATCAAATCGCTCCCATCAGGATTTCCTGGAAACATCTAGGGAAAAGATTTGAAAGGCAAAAGTTTTCATCCTGAACTTCGGAAAGGAAATGATTTTAAGAATTTCGAATGATTTCGGAACAACCAATTGAATTGTCGTTGAACGATTGCTAGAATATAAATTAACCAAAAAATATAACGTCTCTAATGGTCGCTTTCCCTATCATTTGCATTTTTGTGTTTCGTCACAGCCTGGTTTCGTCCGAATTTCTCTTTAGAACAAAATTTAGTTGCCATAATTTGTATTGCTATCCAATTTCTCATCTCCCCTACCCCCCACTACCCTCTCTTAGCTAAAACCCGTTTCTCAGAAAAGCCGTATCAGACGACTTTCTATTGCGGTCGTATGGAACGAACACGCACACAGATACACTCTAAAAAGA
Source organism: Haemonchus placei (assembly GCA_900617895.1). Classification (NCBI taxonomy): domain Eukaryota; kingdom Metazoa; phylum Nematoda; class Chromadorea; order Rhabditida; family Trichostrongylidae; genus Haemonchus; species Haemonchus placei. The sequence continues at coordinate 5,384 of UZAF01019050.1, forward strand.
TGCAGCAATTCCGAATATCCCCCGAACGAATTTCGAATGACAGCTATCAAAGCATAGGCATAGCGTAATTGTTAGAGGCGCCGTAATTAATTTGTATGGTGCACAAGATCGGACCTCGGTAGGCTCTAGTAGCGAAAAAGCTCCTGGAATCAATTGCTTCAGCATCCCAGTTCAGAATTTTTTAATGGAAACCCTGTTCCGTGGTTGGATGGTGAGCTTAATAGCTTAGCTCAATACCAATTCAAACGCTCTGAAGATCCCGGATGCAAGCCGAATACATGGCTCTTCCTTACAGGTCTTCCGGTGTTGGAAAGCTAATTGTTAAGAAGAATTGGAAGCATTCCCGAGAGAACGTTTTCATTTGCTTCTCTACCCAACCGCCGATGGGAAAGTACAATGGCATATGGCTTGTAGGGTCTGATGTTTCAAATTACAACCTAGGCATTCAGGTCCTCTATCGCTCCAGAAACATTGTCACACTGTCTGGGATGTTTAGAACCTCGATGCGCCCTGAGCAAGACATTGTAATATCCGTCTGAACAGATGATCCCTACCGCTGTCCCCAACCCTTTCCTAATGCAACATATTAATGAGTGTAACATTCTTTTTCAATGTTTCTTTCGCTCACATTCTTGTTCACCTTGGCCCTGTCCAACATTCTCCTGGACGAGTTTCACCAGATTTCACCGGTTATGGAAACGGTGTGTTTATGCAACAGGGAATGTGATTAGATCGTGATGAATCTGTGGTTGAGTGATTATGGCGTCGTCGACACGGTATCGCCCATAGACGTGTTTCCCAGTCCGATCAGTTACAGTTTTCGTCTGGCTTGGGCAAAAGGAAGCCACAGCGATATTCACAGCCCTCAGGATTGCGCCATGTGGTCATTTTTCGCTCCAGACCTTGAAAGACGAGGATGGAATTCACAAGGAACAAGACAGTAATACTCTGTTGGGTGAAGGTACAAGTATAGACGATAGAAGCTCTTCTTACTTAATCGAACTGGCCTTGAGAAATCCCAATAACTGACAATTTTATTTCTACAACTTCCGATTTTTCTATTGAAATGGAGTAGTACAGTGAATCCAGGCGCTTCATAGCATTTGTACAGTCGCAGGATCGAAACTCGTCCTAACTAATCAAAAACATGCTCTGAAATAGATACCACGTGCATGGCGCAATACAATGAATCTGAGTAGAACCGACCACTCCAACCAATTTTTTATACAAGTAACGGGAATACCAAAGTAACCAGTTCGCTGGAGAATGTACATTTCTAGATGATTGAACGGTATTGAATTCTAGGAATGTATTAATTAGTTCTGATTCATAAGTCAAATATGTAAACAATCAATCACATCATTTAAAAAAATCAGTGGACCGGAGGGAGGTACTGAAGGTGACTAGGAGAGTACTTCTGGTGTCTTATGACATTTTTTTGAGCAAGGGAGTGGCCTTTCCCGTACTGCTAGCTCCCTAATTGCATACTACTGCAGTACATTTGATAAATGATGGATGACTAATCAAGTCCTTTCGCTGATGTATTGAGCAGAGAAATATGTTCAATGGGAGGTGAATGATGGATTTGTGGCACGGAATTCTTTCCACTGGCATGAGGAGTGCAGAATTTCTTTGCAAACATTCATATTTACTGGATTGTTGACACTACCAAAAAGAGGTTAACAGTGTTAGAAAGAAAGAAGAAGTGGTAGAAATGTGTTGGACCTGTTGGTGCAAAAGTTTTCTCAAATAATTCTGAGTATTTTCCTTTAGTAAAACTGTATTGAGCTCGTTTCTCAAACCCCCCTCTCCACCTACAGCCAGCTAATCGTTGGAGTAGGAAGTGAATGTTCGTGAAAGAAACCTGCGACCTGAATTGAGGGAGGCATTAAAGAGGTATTGAAATTTAAAGTGATATTTAAAGTGATGTCTCTGAAATACTAATGAAAGTTGGATATGGCCTCAGACAGAAATTCACTAAGCTTATACAAGATATAAATAAATAACTAATAAATATGAAAAGTTACATTAAAATTTGTTTATCAAACATTTTGCTATTTTATATTGCCTAGATTATTGATTTGTGTGCATAGCCTGACAGCCATTATTTTGTCCACCTCAATTTTTCTGTGAATTTATTTGAAAAGTTATTTTCCTTTCTTTTCCATTCTTTGGTGTTGTATGGGATGTAGCAGAAGGTAACAGAAGTTGCTGAGACCTCTAAAAATAAGATCCATCAGTATACGCCATACATCTGACATCTCCAGTAGCTCTTAGCCACCACTTCCACATCGCCCTCACTTCCGTTAGCTCTTAGCCACTACAACGCCCTCAGTCCCTTATTACTGNCCCCCCCCCCCCCCCCCCCCCTCCCATAATTATCCTACGATCTAAACGATCTTATAGGCCACCCTCATTATACCTGCACTATTATTCTCAACTAGTTTAGCAAAGGTGTTTCGAAAATGACTTTGCAGTTATATTCCAAAAAAGAATCATTCTCTTAAGAAGCCACTGAATTGCTCCGTTTATAGCAACTGGTCTTGTATAATTTCACATATATGCTAACTAGAACTTAGGTTTATTGGCTGAACGGTCTCACTTGCTATTCTCAGCCACTAAAAAAGAAAAAAAAGACTGACATTTTCGGGTGTCGGTTGAAAATTGTGAATCCCAGGCCACCACCTATGACTTTGAGGGCTGTTCCCTGATTGGACCAATCGACGAAAAATATAGGAAATCAGGGACGGAATTCGGGAATCAGAGTCTGCTTCAGGGTTTTCCCTTCACATTTCGAGGAAAGGTATGGAGTTCAGGCTGGACCAGAAGGAACTGAACAAATAGCAAACCAACTGTTTTTTTTACAACCAAAATCGAACTGTTGACCCTTTGAATAACGTATAGCACATATGGACGTTCAAACCGGTTTATTTGGAAGTTGGCTATGTCATCCTAGGCCGATCAGCTGATCTTGAAGTGACATTTGACTATTACGTCAGGGAAAATATCATTAAAAAGTGACAATTATTCGTGAAAACACCCTGTTCAACTAGTTCAGGAGAGCCCCATTAGGCAATGTTGTCCGTAGCACAAATTCTTCAGCAACTGCATGGGTGGTCTAGATAATGATCGTTTTGATTAGGCAAATAGGGTGGTTGAAAACCAAGGTGACGATGTTCGTTGCTGATATCAGCCCCAACTGATAGCAATTAATAACGCCCGAGCACTATAGATTGATTAATATTTTCATTTATTTATTCTTTATATTTATTGATTTTAATTTTTATTACCTCAGTTTTTTTAATTCGGAAGAAATATAAATAAATCAAATAACATAGAATAACAAATGAGCTCAGACTTCCCGCTTCCTGGCTGAACATTTTCGAGCAACAGAAGAACCCCCCGCAAACCCGTCTAGAAGAACATTNTTAATAACGCCCGAGCACTATAGATTGATTAATATTTTCATTTATTTATTCTCTATATTTATTGATTTTAATTATTACCTCAGTTTTTTTATTCGGAAGAAATATAAACATAATCAAATAACATAGAATAACAAATGAGCTCAGACTTCCCGCTTCCTGGCTGAACATTTTCGAGCAACAGAAGAACCCCCCGAAAACCCGTCTAGAAAAACATTCCGAACAGTTCCTTTAAGTAAATATAAACTTATACACATGACGAGAAATATAATCTAAGGGGTCTCGGTAGTGCAAGGGATAAAGGGCACGGTGCCTGGAAAGCACAAATTCGGGTTCCAGTCCGCCAGAGACCGACGATTTGTTGATAGCACGCCAACTTTGAAGGAATAATATATCTATTCGATAATTTTTCTAATTTAAGAGTGCAGAATCCCATAAGCAGGGCATTATCTTGAAAAAAAAAATGAGCAGCGTTCTTCAGCGTGCAGTAAGTTTTCAGCCACCCTATACTGACAGAATCGATATTTGCTGATCACAAGAAGGCATGACGACTGAAAAATGCCTATGGATACTAGAAAGAGTTTGTAGTTCTGTTACCTTTTATTGATGGATCGTTAGGGTTGAAAAGAATCTTTTTACATCATTCATTTCCATGAAGGCCTAGTGGCTTGGTATAGTATGGGAAGACAGGTATGGGAAATGAGAGGAAAAGAGTGAAGGGAATGAAAAAAAACGGAAGTTCTCTCTATTTGAGAAGATTCAAGCGGTTTCTTACGTAATGTTGTAAAATGCATTCCAATGCTTGAAGTTTTCAAAGGAAAAAACTCAACCACAGCATTTCAACCGGTTCACCCTCTAAGAAGCAAACCATGGGAAACCTAGCATAACACAGACTTCTCTGACATTCCTCTTGAGCCAGGGTTTTCTTCGTTGTACTCACGAAACAATTAAACTCCGGTCAATTTGGGCGATGCTCAATCCCTATCCAGCTCAACGGGCAAGGATGCCAGAGCTCCTCAAGGAGCAGTATCGTCGTTCGCCACTTACGACGATACCCACCAGGTTTCCAAACCTCATCCGAACCGTCCAAGCTCCTACCGTGACTATTTCAAGGAATAAAAACGGTAATTCGGGACATTCATTTGCTTTGTTGTAAAACGTGAACCATAGGAATATCGAACTACCCAACTATCTGCAAGAGTGTATATCACGACGATGTATCTGGCATTTTCCATTTGAAGTGGAACAATCTGTACCCAAGAAGCCTTTACTGTGCTGGACGCCGACCAAAGATTTATGACAACTAAGGGATTGAATCCATCCGAACACTTCAGCCTTTCTCTCTTCCCGTCCGGCTCCATGTTGCCGCTTCTATTCAAAGTGTCACCGATGTGTGATTGCCAAACGGTGGATAGGTTGCCCGGCGTATTCTCCTGTTGACTGGATTTGGGACAATTCACGCGGGATCATTGGTTCGAGTAAGCGTGACTGACGATATATCACTTTTGACTGCCAACCAGTAACAAGCACAACACGAGGCGAGTGGGATTTGACTTGATTCAGTAGTTTATGTACCAGGTGTAGATAAACTAGTGACTCTAGGCGTTGCTGTTATAAGCATGACCCAGGGATCAACGAAAAAGCTTGGTTGGCCTAATTGAATCCGATGAGGCATTTCAGGGTTCCTATTATCAAATGTTCCATCAGTCTAGACGGAACAAATGGAAAACTGGCCTAACTATCAGAAAGGCCATTGGATTGATCCATGTACACGGAAGGTATTGCACTTGCCAAAGAGCAATTTTTGCTGGCTCCATTTCGAGTGGATGTAGAATGCATGGCTTGAGAAGAGACGTCAGAAAGACTCCCACTACAAAACCTCACAGTGGTGAATTATTAATTTAAGCTCTTTGCGATGTTCACCAACATATAAGACGGATGACAGACATCAACGCTCTTGGAAGCGCTTTGTGCTGGGGTACCATCAAAATCATAGGCCCATTTGAAAAAGTGCTCGGCTTATGTAGTAGCTTTAGAAGGTTGCTTCAACCCAGGACTGGTGTGGTTTTAGTTTTCCGATTCCCTTGTGAGAGAAATGAGGTGTCGGCTATCTAATTCATGATGAGATCAACGAATGGGGTTGCTAGCTAGGCAAACGATAAGCAAACGATTGGTTCCCAGGATCGTCAAGTCCAAGTTCATTCCGAAAATCTATTACTTTTTCAATATCTACAAAAAGTTCATGAAGNTGACTTTCAGACAGACTTGTCCTTTATACTTTGTTGTCCCACGTGACTACGTGACTGGACCTTTGGAGATACAGTGGTGGCTTGTTTGACTCTTTCACCATTCAACTCAAGTCCGAAGCCCGAGGGATTTTGGAATAAGCCCAGTTCTCTCAATTGCGGGTCTCTGTGATCTGGTCATCCCTTCACGATCCCTTCATCGTTTTTTTTTTCTGACCACTTTTACGACACCATGTATCAAATGCGCTCCGTTGTGTTTGATACATTACCGTGACATACGTAAGAGTCGAAATAGCCACTCTTTTTGCATCACGAAACTTGTGCTATCTGCATTTTCTCAACAATTCTAGGGCTGTCCCATACCTCTGAGCAATTTCGCTCGTAAACGGAATCAGGTAGTACCACCACCAGGGAGTGGATAATAAATGGGCCCACACTCGCCCAGAGGTTATCTCCTACTACTTCTGAGCAGTTTCTCTTCCTAGAACAATAATATTAGGGCAATAATTTGCTTGATATTGTATTGATAATGACAGAACTAAACAAATAAGTAAAGGATTTGCAGGAATATTTGTATTTGGCCTGACAATGATTTCTGAAGGCCTTGAGATACGTAGTCGAGCCACCCTTCGTATAGATTCTGCTGTCAATCGACAGACCATAAAAGGGAATACCGCGCTTATTCAACTCGAGCAGATTTGATCCCTGACCTGGCAATCGTGACGGAATATCTGTTACTACTGCGCTAATCCTTTGGGGAAACGTGCAACCAAGACTACCTATTTAATTGTTCGATAAATTAGTTTGAAGTTAATATTATACTGACCATTATATCCCACTATATTATTGCTATTGATTGATTTTATTGTTTATATGCATTTTGCAGCTCTCACATTCTAATTCCAGACATTATCGATCATTTTATAAACCCATTCACCGACTTTCTTTTTCATTTTGATTTCGTTCTCTTTCCAATTACTATTCCCAAAATAGCAATCAGGATGCTAATCGACTAAAAAATCGAAATTTCAGCTGAACTTCTGGAAAACCGCCAAAAATCTGAACGGCTTCTGGGATGTTATGGTCGACAAGAAGTTTTCGGACAATTTACTCGATCCCCTCAAAAAATACGATATAGCGCATATCAAGACCATCAACGACGTGCAAAAGTTGGTATCCTAGCTACTGTTATTTTGGCATTTTTCACTCATTTTTATGATATTTAGTTACTAGCTCCTCTGTCCATATGGCTAATTTGACGAGTCAATTTAGAGCTATACAATGAACTCTAGCTTTCGTTTTTTCGAAACTTAGACGGCGAAGATAGTACAGTGGCAAATGACGCACTATCTCACACGCACACTCCCAACTAGACATCCCGTATCGATATCCGCCTAGACCAACCAAGCCTTCCCTCCATCCGGGATCGGTTAACTGGTATCAGATCCGGAGGGAAGCATCGACTTGAACATCGGCTAGCCACCACAAGTTACTGTATCGGTCATATACGCCTTCAATCCATCACTACGATTCTGAATGGAAGTCGAATGCGAAGGCGCACCCTTCAGAAAAGATCAACCAATGCCTAGATACCTTATCCTCTTTTTTTTGCCCCTTCATCTTTTTGAACTAAGGTTAAAGAACTTGAACCGTAAGCCAAAGATAGGCCATTCGTCGATGATCTTAGCATGTTACGCCATGCACATGACTTCGATAAAATGTCGCAGAAGTGTTTGGATGCGCATTCACCCAACACATCAACTAGTATTGCAGGCCATTTAATGTCGGTATAAGAGACCTTATCAGGAATCCTATCAAATAATGGCACTTCCAAAGGCTAACCCTGATGTAAGAAAAAAACTCCGCCATTTCGTACGAAAAAATAATTTCTAACGAAGAATAAAATAATGAGTATAAATATTGTAGTCGTCACAGCTTCTTCTGAATCAATTCAGATTGATCAACATCAAGGAACGACGGAAACGTCCACGACGACTACAAGACGAGTCGTCCACTCCGTTCTACGACTTCAACCGGTATGGTTCCTATGCCCAAATGACGTCATGGATGCGTGCTTTGGCAAGAAATAATCCACAGCTCGTACAATTCATCACGATCGGTACTTCACATGAAGGTCGATCAATAGATGGTGTTGAGGTATATCGATTTATCGATTATTGTTTGTTGGACCTTTACCCACTTTTTGTGATATCACATTCAAATTCGATTTTTCGCTGAAAGGCGAGCGATTACGTCACAAAAAGCCAGTCACTAGGTGCGATGTCGTCGTCGTCGTTCCACTAGTCTCACCCCATGCCCCTAACCCGAATCCCTCCCTCGTCACTTGCCACCTGATCCAAATTTGATTGGATAGCGCGATGTGCGATCAAAAGTCAGAAATTCTTTCGGCCACATCTAGAAATTGAATTTTCGACAAACTGTCTCGTTGAGTAAACATCAAATGTTTATTTTATGATCAACAACCAGTTCAGAATTCAGTTTCCTTCGACTCTAATCCATCATCTGTCAACTGTACTGCAGCGACAAGTACCAGTAGGTAGATTGAACCTTTTTGGCAACAGGCCCTTTGCAAGAATAGGGACCAAATAACAAACACTTGTGTTTTGGGAATATCGGCCAGAATGGAATAAATAATAAATAATATAATCTAATAAATGGATGAATTTGATAGTAAGGGGGATACCCTGAATTTCCAAACATTAAAATTCAAATTTCAAGAAGAGCAGTGCATCGTGATTTCGATGAAATATTCTAGACTATGCCCTTCAGGAGTACATAGTCCCATAACCCCAGTTTTTCCAGCTCAAGTTCGGATTAATGAATGACTTTATGAATATGACCTGTTCATTTTCATGAGTTCAACCCTGCCGAACCCCTTATTAGTCAACTGAAAGTATGAACTCTGAAGAACGATTCTCACTTTTTTCTCAGACCTATTTCCAAATGACTAGTAATTCAGCGCTTAAACTCATAAAATTAGTAATGATTTTGCAGTAGTTTATTCCTGACTGCATTAAGTAAATAAATAAATAAATAAGCAAATAAGTGAAATTCCTTCAAATTCAAACCTGAGTTTTTCATGCAGCTTCATGAGAAGGCTGTGTTCTGATTATTGACCATCATCATCGCTCCCCTTCGTCTTTAAATTCGGCCAAAACTTGGAATTTCCCAAATTCACCTTGTAAGAAGCATCTACAGCTGAAACAACATATTTCAAATATGAAAAATAGTAGAGGAATGATCAAGAAGTCAAGAGTAATGAAAAAACTCACTTTGCGCAGAAAATAGGCAATCCAGAGGTCGATGAAAGCTCCAACCAATCGATACGAGTGCCAAGATGTCAGTCGGGGTGGCCGTCGATCAGTAGATCAAAGTTGGGGGTATTCTGCTTAAGGAGAGATCAAACTTTCGCCACTGTTTTCTTATTTATTTATTTTTTGTATTTTATCTTAATTCATTTCGTTATCATACTCAACCGATGTAAACAACTCTCTAGGCATCGAAGTTCTATGAGTAATTGATGTCTGAACAGCTTTTCTTGAATGCCACAGTGCTTCAGAACTTTTTTTGAGGTTTTCTCTGAAGGACTATGACGTAATTCATAAAAACTCGTACCATGACGCAATTCAAGCCACAGTTTCTTGATTCGCCTTAAAGCCTTTCAAGTTTACCGGTTTTGTGGCATTGCCCTAATTTCGAACATTGGCCAGTTACGACTACCTCTTGAAACGCATAAAAGCAACATTAAACTCAAGAATTCTACCAGAAAAGAGTTGTTAAAATGTAGGACCGCTTTGTGAGAGCCGAGGAATACCAGGACAGCCTAGCGTGATCGAGTCATGTAGGGAATATACTTCATAGGATAATGTCCTTCCCTACAATTGAAGGAAATCAAGCGCGTGGCGTATCCCTGACGCTATCATCTGACACCCCTCTAATGCTGTACTGGTCTGTTCTGATGAAAAGTGAATGAGAGATTTTAGTATTCGATCACCGCCAGAATAATGAATGGGTTTTGGGAGCATGGCGCATCCTTGATACCTGTCTCCTGTAGATTTGAAGCACTTCCATTTATTAAAAAAATTCAACGACTTCATGTAATTTTTGAAAAGTTTCTAGATGATAAAGGTGAAGATCAGAACGAAAGGTTTGTTTATAGACAGCCGACCGTTTAGTAGTGAATATTTTTTTTAGCCTGGCTGAGGATAGATCCTTAGAGCGATAAAAGTTTTCCCACCCCGCCGCTAACCACTCACCCACCTCCACATGCCCATCCTTTTAAGTTTTTCTTACAAAAATATTCATTCATGGCGTATAAATTACGTTCATTTTCAGATCGGCGGTCATGATCGATCAAAAAGAATTTTTTGGATTGATGGAGGAATTCATGCACGTGAATGGGCTGCACCACATACTGCTTTGTACTTCATACATCAGGTAACAACTTGATGACATCACAGTCACATTCATGCAAGTTGCACTGCAAACATTAGGCATAACCCCGTGCTGAATCATTATGGCCTATTTTGAGCGAACAGTCACACCCTAGCCGGGTATTCCCCCTAGAAAAAGGGATATTAACTGGAGAAACGTCACTCGCTCGGAGTTCGCGTGATCAGAAGTTGACCACGAAGCATCGCTCAGTTCAGGGATGGGGGGAAGAGGCCTAAAAAAATTTCGCAGAGCCTAAGGGACCCAGTCAACTTTTTGATTAGTTGCTTCTTAATCAGGTGGAAACTCTCAAGAGTGAGATGCTCTTGAATTTTTTCTCCTTTGAGACATCCATGGCCCAAGAGAAGGACCTCTCAAAGCATTGAATCATGGTGTAGGAATCTAGAGACCTGAAAAGTACTGAAAGTAAAGGGATGCTAATATTCGATTGGCCTCTGTAGTGAGTGATTGCTAGACGAACTTCAACGGAAAGCTGAGAAACTTCTGATGAAGATGGCTTCTATCGATGCCATCTAGTTGCAATGAACTTAGCTTCGTGACGAAAACGCTTCACAAATTGGTCGATTGATAAAATCGAACCGGATGGGTCTCATTTCATGAAGCAAAATTACGGCTCAGAGCTTTGTCCAGACGGACTCTTTTCGGAATAAGAATAGGCTTTCGAACACTTCGATGGAACCAATTGTAATCCGAATACATGGCGCATTCCCAGAAAAGATCGAGCGGTGACTAGGCTATCTTATACGGCAACATTTCAGCTCACTTCCCGCTATGACAGCGATCCAGTCATTAAAAGTCTACTCGAAGAAATCACATTCGTCATTGTACCATGTGTGAATCCAGACGGATACGAGTTCACCCGCTCCTCATCGAATCCTCATGTTTGTATTCAGAAGATATTTTCTTACGAGATTCCCAACAGCCTAATCTCTCTTCTTAGATNCGCCTTATTAGTCAACTGAAAGTATGAACTCTGAAGAAATGGACGATTCTCACTTTTTTCTCAGACCTATTTCCAAATGA
>UZAF01019052.1:8511-24262 GCA_900617895.1 Haemonchus placei
GTGTTTCGAACGACTCTAGGGCCTACCATTGGGGCCCAAACTTGAAGTAGAGTAGTTGAGTAGGGTCAGCCGATACTACTAATCTACTCTACTTCAAATTTGGGCCCCAATGATAGGCGCCAGGGTCCTTCAAATCCCCACGCACTTCGCCGCGCAATTTGCCGCGCGCATCCTCGGACGCACGTAAGTTCCGTCCCCCTATCCACGGGACCCATATGGTTGCGAAGTGTGCTTTTGATTATTCATCTAGTTCCCCAAGCTTTGGTTGAACGATGCGGTATTCGCGCTTCCACCGTGGTTCCCTTAAACGAAATTCGAGAGAAAGAACTCGAAGCTCTTCTATTCTAAGCCTGTTATTCACCTATGACACAACGAGGTACTGTCAAAGCTTTATGAAAAGGAAACAGTACTTGTTAGAAGAAAGTTTTCCTGTGGATCTCATGTGAAAGCCAAAGCTGGCTCACCTTGCCTAGCGCCGCTTTTGGTCGCTGAATGGTTTCCATGAGGAGGTTTTTCAGAGGATGTCTGCTGCTTGTCTGTAATAATAACAATTTGCCGTGCTTACTAACCTCTATTTCTGCTCTACAGATGTCTTCTTGCTCACCTGTTACGGCAGTGATGCTTGCTGTCGAGTGCTCCTCGTCGCCGCGTCTTTCATTTCGAACTTCTTGCTTTTCGGTGGTCTTTCTCATTAAGCCTTCAATGTGAGGCTCATTAGATGAATGCTGATGATCAACTGCACCGATAGCACCGTTTGAAACTGTGAAACTACCGATACTGGGTCTTTCGGACCCACCTCCATGGCTATGTCCCTCAGCCGCTTGACTAACTGTTGGATGAATGCCATTTCCAGAGTCCTCAGAACCATCTGTATGGACAGACACCTCAGTCGCGTACTCTGACTGCGTATTGCCGGGTTCGATGGAAGTGTTTGTACGCCTGGTTGTAGCGAACCCTTTAGAAGGTAGAGCACCACCAGTAGCCTCTGCGGCCCTCTTCGTTGATGAACTATTGCCATTCTCAGGCTTGAAGGTGATGTTAGTATGGTTAGCCGCCTCTGTAGTGTTCTTCGTGGGCGATTCTCTGCCTCCAGAGGGTTTCTCGGAACCTTCCGAGTGCTCAGCTGACTCCGTGGTCTTCCTCGCTGAGGAAATTTCAGGGTACGTATAATTATAGTTATAATTATAGTCATAAGATTCTGTATTGTGTTCGGGGAGCTTAGTAGCAAGTCTCTCTGTAGAGATCCTACCTATCAAAGTCCCAGGACCATTGGCATACTTGCTATCCTGGCTAGTATTCTTTGCCGGTGACCGGTCACTCACTGGAGACCCTTCAGAGTGGTCCATACTCGTGGTAGCCTTTGTAGGATCCTTTGCATTTGAATGATCGCCAGCCAGCTTAGTCTCCTCAGTAGTGCTCATTGCAGAATCACCAGATTTCCTGGGTGTCCCCGTACCTTTTGAAGGTTGAACTGCTTCAGTAGCGCTCTCTGCTGTAGAATTCCTGTCTATCGTAGTCTTACGACTACCGGTATCCCTGCTGTCCTTTCTGGTGCTATTTGTCTTTGACCAGTCCCTAGTGGAAGGCCCTTCAGAGCGGCCTATAGGCCTGGTGGCCTGTTTAGCGCCCTTCGTCGGCGAATGGTCGTCGCTAGCCCGAACTTTGGAACCATCTCCTGACTCAGTTCCTTTAGTAGTCGTCATTGAGTGATTACTGAGTTCTCCCGAGCCATCTACACCCGTGGATTTCCCGTCTGAGGGTCTAGTTGCCTGAGTGGTATTCTTCGCTGTAGAATGACCATTAATAACAGTTCCAGGATCGGTACGTTTGGTATCCTCCTTGAGGCTCTTTGCCGTTGTCACTTTATTACTCAGAGACCCTTCAGAGTGGTTTGAACGTTTAGTCGCTTCGGTAGTGTTTCTCCCTGAGTGGTTGCCATTGGTAACTTTTTTAGAGCTGTCAGATAGCATGGTCTTCTCTGTAGTCGCCTTTGAACGGCCTCCAGGCCTTACAGAATTGCCTCCGTTCTTCGATGAAGTAGAAGTCGTCGTTCTTGATTGATCCCGACTCGTACGTCTTTCCGAGCTCTCCGACTGTTCTCTCACTTCGGTGGTAGACTTTACCGTATAGTTAGTAAACATGCACTTATCGAAATTGTCAATGCGCGGAGTACTTTTGGTTTGGTTGTACTTTGCTGTGGAGCTGTCGTTATGCTCGTCTTCTGCACCACCTGAATGGGCAGTGGCTTTGGTGCCGTGCTCTGCTGGTGAATGACCAGCAACAGTGCTTCCTCTAGAATCGTTTACGTGCTTGTCGGACTGAGCAGTGTCCCTTTCTGTTGAGTGCTTGACAGCTTCAGTTCCTTCAAGGCTATTTCCAGACTTGGTGTTTTCGAGCGAGCTCCTCGTTGTTGGATGGTTGCCATTTTCAGGCCCTTTGGATAGGCCTGTCTGTCTGATCGAGTCAGTCGTGTTTTTTGTTGTAGAATCGCCATGTTTAGATTTTCCAGAGCTATCGCTCTCCTTGGTGTGGTCAACAGAACTCTTCGTCGACGAGCGATCGTCTTTTCCAACACCTCCAGAGCTTTGAGTCTGCTTGACGCCCTCAGTAGATGCCCTCGCTACAGAGTGACCGCCATGTTCTGATATTCCAGAGCTATCACTTTGCTTTGTGTGCTCAACAGGACTCCTTGTTGACTGGCCATTTTTATACCCTGCAGAGCCACCTGTTTGCTTGGAGAGCTCAGTAGGGCTCTTTGTTACAGAGTGGTTACCGTCTTTGGATACTCCAGAGCTATCACTTTGCTTAGTGTGCTTAGCTGGACCCGCTGTTGCCGAATGGTCATCTCCGCTAGGCCTTCTTGAGCTGTTTTCTTGTTTGATGGGGTCAGTGGACCTTGCTCCAGAGTGGTCAACATCCTTGGGACTTCCAGAGCTATCTTTCTGTTTTGTGGGTTCAGCGGAATGCTCCGGTGTTGTGTGATCATCTTTGCTTTCTTTGGAGCGACCTGTTTGCTTACCAGAATCAGTAGGATTCCTTGTTGCAGAGCGCTCGTCCTGTGTAGACCTTTCCGAGTCGAAGCTCTTCTTGGTGTGCTCAGGTGAACCCGTTGTTGCCGAATGATTGCCCACTTTAGGCCCTTGAGAGGGATGTGACTGCTTGGGAAAGTCAGTGGGGTTCTCTGTTGCAGAGTCGTCGACATGTTTTGATCTTTCAGAACTATCGCTCTGCTTAGTATGCGCGACGGAATCCTCCGTTGCCGAGTGATTGCCGGAGTGTCCATCAGAACTATAGCTTTGCTTAGTAGGCTCAACAGAATCCTCCGTGACTTGATTAGGCCCTTCAGAACGGTCTGTCTGCTTTATGGAGTCGGTTGGGTCCTCAGTTGCCGAATCGTCCTTATGTTTGGTGTTTTCAGAGCTATCGCTATCATTGGTATGCTCAACGGATCCCTTTGTGACCGAACGATCATCATTCTTAGGACCTTCAGGACGGTGTGTCTGCCCTTTGGAGTCGGAAGGGTCCTTCGTTGCAGAGCTAACGCCATTTTTGGATCCTTCAGAGCTATCGCTTTTCTTGGTATGTTCGACGGGCTCCTTTGTTACTGAATTACCATTCTTATCTTCTTTGGAGGCACGCTTTTGTTCGGGAGACTTAGAAGGGTCCTTCGTTATGGAGCTGTCGTCATGTTTTGCTTTTCCTGAGCTATCTCCTTGTTTGTCGTGGTCAGTGAAACCTTCTGTCGCTGAGTGCTCGTCATTATCAGGCCCTTCAGAATGGCCGGTCCGTTTCATAGACTCAGAAGGATCTTCAGTTGCGGAGTTGTCATTGGATTTTCCAGAGTTAGAGCTATCGCTCTGCTTTGTAGGCTCCACGGAATCCTTTACTGTCGGATTATCACCATTTTTGGGCTCATTTGAGGACCCTTTCTGTTTCCCAGAATCAGTTGGATGCCCTGTTGCCAAGTGGTCACCGTCCTTGGGATTTCCAGAACTATCGCCCTTTTTGGTGTGATCCGCAGGAACTTCAGTCACCGAACGATCTCTCCTAGGTCCTCTAGAGCTATCTGTTCCCTTGGGAGACTCACTGGGATCTTTTTTTGCAGAGTCATCGCTATGGTTTGACTTTCCAGAGCTATCGCTTTGCTTGGTATGCCTAACAGGATCCTTTGTTGTAGGGTGATCACCATCTCCCGATTTTCCAGAGCTATCGCGTGGCTTCGTAGGGTCGACGGATTTGTTTGCTGCAGAGTCGTCAGAATGATCGCCATTCTTGCTAACGTGAGAGCCGTCTGTCTGCTTAATAGAATTTTTAGGGTCTTTTGTTACAAAAAGATTGTCATGTCCGGGTCTTTCAGAGCTATCGCCCCGTTTGGTTTGCTCAATATGTCCTTTTGTTGCCGACTGATCATTCTTAGATTCTCTAGAGCTATCCGTCTGCTTGATAGAGTCAGTAGGGTCCTTCGTTGGAGAGTGTTTGTCATCTTTAGATTTTTCAGAGCTATCGCTCTTTTTGGTTTGCTCCATGGAATGCTTTGTTGTCGGACGATTGTCATTCTTAGGTCCCTCAGAGCGGTGCGACTTCACGGGTTCTGTTGCAGAGTGATCGTCATGTTGGGACCTTTCAGAGGTATTGCTTCGTTTGGTATGCTCAAGAGAACCCTTTGTTGCCAAGTGGTCACTTTTAGATTCTCTCGAGCCAGCTGTTTGTTTGACAGTGTCACTAGGGTCCCTTGAGGCAGAGTGGTCGTCCTTTTCTGATTTATCCGAGCTATCCTTCTGTTTGGTGGGCTCCCCTGGACTTTTTGTTTCTGGGTGGTCATTCCCAGGTCCTTTTGAATGGGCTGTCTGCTTGACAGAATTACTTGGGTCCTTTGTCGCAGGGTCATCGTCATGCTTGGATCCATCGGAGCTATTGCTATGCTTGGTGGGCTCCACTGGATTCTTTGTTGCTGGATGATCATTTTTTGATCCTTCCGGACTATCTGTCTGCTTCAAGGACTCGGTGGGACTCTTCGATGCAGAGTTATTGCTATGTTTAGGTATTTCAGAGCTATCGCTTTTCTTGGTGTGCTTCAAGGAATCTCTTGATGTTGGATGACCGTCATTCTTATGCTCTTCAGAGGTGTCTGTCCGCTTAGTCGGCTCACGCGCAGGCTTCGCTGTTGAATGGTCTTCGGGGAATTTCTTGGATTCTTCTGAGGGCTTGCTTTTTTTGGTGGTGTGCCTGATTGAATGATCATCTTTGTGAGTTTCCCTGGCGTCATCAGGGGTCCTGGGGTCTCTGGGCTTCTCAGTATGCTCTCCATGCTTGGTCGACCCATGGTTCGCTGATGGATGGTTGTCATCATCGCGCTTCGTTGTATTATGGTCATTACTCTTGGCCCCTTCTGAGCTGTGCTGATGCTTCGCCGCCTCTGTGATGCGCTTTTGATCGTTTTCATTGGTTTTCTTGGAGCCATCCGTATGAGCCTCCGCCGCATTTGCTTCCGAATGTCGTTGGGTGTTGCTGTCATGGTGAGTTATATCAACCGTAGGCTTTGCTTCTGAATGAGCGTCTTGTTTGGGGGTGATGGGGTCTTTTGAGTGTTTTGCGCCCGCAGTTGAATGGTCTGATGGTCGTACTCCTTGATGTTTTGTAGGCGCTGCTGTGACGACAGCAACCTGTCCCTGTAAAACGACTAAGTAAAGTTGAACGTGCGCAATAATTAAGTAAAATCTCAGCAAAAAGTAAAATAAAGAGGTATTAGCGGAAAATGGTAAAAAAGTATGTTCAGAAATTGGCTGGTTCCGTAGTCCGCAATTTGGCCCGCGTTCGAGCGACGAGGGGCGGCGCTTGCCCCTTGTTTACAACTGGGTCTTGGCCGATACCGCCGGACGAGTAGTCCCCGGCCAGCTCGCGCGCTCGCTCTCTCGCGGACTGTGAAAGCGGCCATGTATCATTGAGAAAAATACCAGTAAATCTTTCCGCAACGTACAAAATGACGCCTTGACCTCTTGATTTCTTACTTACTGTCCTATGCTATTAGTAACTAAACGACGAATATGAAAGAGAGCACCTCACCTTTGTTGGAGGTCTACTTTCCTCTTGATGGACAGGATCGCTAGAATGAGCTTGGGCAGGATGCGACGTCACATTTGATGGAGTGACTTTTCTCGAAGGAGTCTTCGAAGTCGTTTTCTTTGAAGCAGATGGAGTTTTCGTGGAAGATTTGCTTACAAATGAGACATACTTCGAACTGAATTCAGCTTTGGTGGTAGACGGTATAGTGGTTGTTGTAGTTGGCGCCGGACAGATGGAGCAATTGTATTTAGTAGAGTTTCGTGTGGACTTACTGTTCATGCCACTCAGAGCGTCTCTCCACGTTGTGAGAGGATTGGAAAACCGGTTCCCCAACATGTCTTCCCACGGTGAGAGAGAATTGGAATTGTTTTTGGTAGAGTTTCCCCAGTTTGACCCCGATGTGGGAAAACTGAAGACGACGCTCCAACAAAGACATTGGAAAACAAGGAAAAGCAGCACCACAGAGGAATGGCGGTTGCAGTCCATCGCCAAGACTCAATGCCTTTGCCATCATCGTTTTAGTAGCTTCCAGGCAACGTGTTGTCGTGGACATCGTGGAAGTAAAAACGGTTTTGCCAAGCAACGACCAACAGCTAGATATCTAAAGGAAGACGAAGGAAAAAGCTTTTTTCTAAAAACTTACCATGCTTTCATTTCAATTTTTTTCTCGAAGCCTACTGTAATAGTCATAGCATCGTGAACGCCGCAGAGCAACAAGTAATGGTATAAAAATACTGGTAAAGCTAGGGACGGCCCGGTAAGTAAGCTGAATTGCTTTGAAGAAAACGGACACTCATAGAGAAACCACATGAAAGACAAAGGTAGAAATTTTGACGATGAGCAATCGCGTGTGTTGGATGCGCCTCGCATTCGACTTCCATTAAGAAAGCGTATGTGACCAATACAATGACTTGTGGTGGCCACCCGAGGTTCAAGTGAGTGATCCAGACGCTAGACGAGTCTTGTACCAATTAATCGACCTCGGAGGTATGGAGGGCTTGGTTGGCCTAGGCAGACATCGATTCGGGAATCGAACCCTCGACCATGTGAATCAGATAGGGCGACACTTGCCACCACACCACCTACGCCCTTAAATGGCGATTTTACGGTAAATTCCCAAATTTACAGACAATGTAATAGGACGATGCTGTCGAAAACTCAAGAAAAACAAGGGCACTCCGTGGCGGAGCCACTGGAAACAGATCGGCTGGAGGGAAACAAAGAAAATAAGGTAGCACAAAGTTAAGGACGACCGTTTTGAAAATCCGGAAGGTGCTCCTCTAGGAACAAGGAGGAATCTCTCTGAAGTGAGACATTTAGGAGAACTCAAAGCAAACGGCGATTCGAAGACAATTATAAGCCTGCCTCGAAGACAGTTCATTCCAGGCTCACCAACACCTAACCAAAAACGAACTCAGCACTGCCGAAGGATTCGTCTGCACAGAACCAGCTGCAGGGAGCCGCACTGTAGCATATCGAAATCCTTGAAGAGGATAGAATAAAAGGCGTTAAAAACAGCTAGGGAAAGAGGAAGGTGTTAGGGGAAAGTTAATAAGTCATCTGTTGAAAATGCAAGCTATGTACCGAACCGGAAAAAGTACGTTTGATATTTCAAATTATTTTGAAACAGGCTTTTTTCAAGAAATTTCGATTTTTCAAAGGTGTGAATAAAGCAGTCTGACGGGCAATGAATATAGAAACTCAGAAACTTTTTTTTCACCTTTTCTGCCTTCTTGTATAGGATTTCCTAATACGGCAAGTGATTCTTCCCATCCCCTCCCCTTAATAAATATTATTGTTAAATATTATTGTAATGTTGGAATTGACTATCAGGTAAGTCGTTCAATTGGCCTATTGGTCAGGCTCGTCCGACTGCCCTCTTGGAAATCGGTAGTTGTGACATACATCCAATTTCTGATGGAGAGGATAGGTCTCGTTACATAGAACATATGTATATGCACGCCCCTCCAGCTCACGACATCCCTCCTCCTTCCTTATTCCTCCCATATGCAATTCCGACCAGCTCCTATCGGGTTCGACTCGTAGTCCTCGTCATGGGGGACGGCTTCGATTCTTAGTCCTCCCATGCAGGACTCCTCAATCCGCTCCATACCTTATGAAGGGTGTCAGAATAAAAAAAAGGAGCAGAGTTAAAATAAAAATCAGCCAGTTAAAAAGAGGCTCGAAAGAATTGTGATAGATAGCTGTGGAAGAAAGTGTGATGGAAAGGAGACCGTGGAGATGGGAAAAAGAAAAACGAAGAGTGTAAAAGAGATAAAATCAAAAATTGCTCGATAAACTTGGAATCACCTCCAAAAATTAGTTTTACAGAGAGAGGAAAGGAATTCGAACTTCGTTATTTCTCTTTTCCCCTACTGGTTTCAGGGGAAATTCTCGAATTTCGCAGGTTTCTCGTCTTTTTCATGACATTCCGGGGCATATGGTTTGTTCTACAGGAAAAAATAATAGTATAGTTTCCATTTCAATAGTTCTTTTCAAATGATCCGTCAAGTTACATAGGAAGGGACCAGAAACAGCTTCCAACAGAGCCTGCAGTTGTCTTCTCTCCCATAGCTACCCTATCCAACCGAATCTTTCAGCGTGGATTCAGCTCTCACACATACACACACACTCAAACAGCCCCTTCGCTCTGTTGTTACAACGGATCTCACGCATTTTTTCGGCTTTCAACTGTCGTTGGCGATGCTGATGGCATTGTGGGCCCGATCCAACTGCACTTTCACATCCATCATTTTTTCGCAACGTAATGTGCATGACAAGCTCCGCTCGCTCGTCGTTGCATCGCAATTTTTCCCGTCCAACCACCTGTCGACAATCTTTCGCTCAACTTTTCAACTTTTTTCTTTGTGATTTCCCACACCAGTGTATCGAATACGTATCGATTTCTGGTTGAGAAATCGAAATCAGAGCCATTTCAAATTTCAAAAATAACCCTTCGATTATCTTTCACTCAATGTGGCCAACTAATATTGACCTTGACTGACTGATAAGCCCCTCATTTGGTGTTGGCATAGCACAGAAAAGTGCAACCGACTCCTTATCAGAAAGAAATTCGGTGGAAAAGCAGCCGGAAACTGCCGTCGCCCACTCTATTTCTACACCGATTCAAAGGAGTCCTCTGTTGCTTGGCTTTTCCGATATTTTTTGAGTGTCGTTGGGATTAACTGCGGTGAAAAAAAAACTATTGAGTAAATGAATCACCTGTCGCCCTGTTGATTATCGCTTCATCGAGCGGGTGCCAGTAACTTCCCCATACTTTCCTGTCGCTAGCCAGAGAATAGTGGTTGTTCTCGCTATAGGGACCTGAATATAGAATTCCCTCCATCCGAAGCTTTCGTTGAAATTTGGCCATCGCGCTGTCGGCCGTCCCAGTGTTCCTCTAACTTCTCGGGCATCCATACAGCTACCTACCTGTTCCAACGCTCACCGTTAGAAAAAAAATAAATATCAAATAAGTCCATCGAATAAATGAGGATTAAATTCAATTCGAATAGAAACTCGTGACATATCTCCACTTGTGTCTTGCCAATATACTATCGTCGAGGTTTTCGGATAGAGGCTGACCAGCTCATAAGCATGGTATTCGCGGTTTTCATTTTTTCAAACTATTGATTGGATTTTTTATCAAATAAATTATGCAAACTTCAATATGCTCAGCTGCAAACCGAAATAAAGTTAGGATTTTGGAGGAAGAGTCGGCAAGAGGCTTTGCTTCCACCCACAGCGTCTCACAACAGGAGGGAGGTAATAGAGAGTAAATTTCGCCTCGCAAAAAAGTGTCCCGGCAGTGACAATTGCTTCAAGATTTTTGAAAAACAAAACCATCAAAATTATATCGGTCGGCCTTTGTCACTCGAGCATAGGATGCAACCAAAAATCGCTACGATTCTTATCGAGTTCATATGCGTGGCGCGCTCGAGAACAAAATTGAACAACACCGACCAAGTTGTTCTTCGATTTTCAACAAGACGGAAGCCCATTTTCTTCAAAAAAAAAACTTCTCCGAAAGACTTTTCCCTGCCTTCTACTGAAGCACGTAACTTCTTTTCCTAGATGGTAGCCTTCAGCTTTCATGGTATCCTTCCATTGCCTGGAATTCAGCAAGCCTATTTGCATATAAATAGTATTTTGGCAACCTTCACCCAGAAACTGAAAGATAATGAGCAGTCCTCACTCCACCAGTGGAAGTAACCTCTTAGCAGATGCCCTCTGACTGCCCTTGAGAAGGCAGATGCCCCATCAAAGTGGAAAGTCAATAAGAAACGCCAGGTGATCGCCCAGTTGGAAGTTCGACGCCTCCTGTGCGACCCACAGTTTCGCCCGAACCATCACTGCCATCCCAGTGGGTCCCAGGGTTGCGTGTACTACGCGTGTGTGAGAGTGTGTGTGTGTCGCATTATCATCTAATGCATCCCAACGGATTCGTCCTTATCGCCTTTTCACCGCCCGCCAGCACGCCTGCCTGCCCGTCGTAATCTTCCATCAGTCTTCGTTATGAGCGTTCCATCTGTATCAATCAGATGATCTCCGAAATCGCTTGATTATTACTTTCTTTTGGTTCTATTCTTGCCGTGTTTGGTCCATTTACTGCACTCCAGGTTACGCCATTCACTTTTCGGCAATTTGGGATCATTTGTGTGATTGAGTGTTTGAAAAACATTTGCATAGCCTCCGAAGGCTTTCAACTTTTTCCGCCTTTTCCGTTTTTTTCCCAATTTATTCTTTAAAAAACTCTGGAAAGGCATTCAGCCTGACATGGCTTAGCCTCCCAGGTGTTTTAACAGTGTTTTATCCGAGTGACCCACAACTTTTTGATGAATCACCAGATTTTATGTTACTTTTAAGCTATCCTGGCTTATTTTGCATCATATTTAGTTTCAAATTATATCACTTATTTCCATCGTAATATAAAATATTTTTATTTGTTTTAACCTTGTTTTCGATCTTTCACTGAATTCCCCATCAGTGCTGAAGGGAGGTGCCCAGAGAGTGGAAGGCATCAATAACCCATCACCTTTGAAAGAAGGCCCTTTGAAATCCCATCCTTCCCTTTAGCGAACACATTTGGGCCCCCAGAGCCGAACGAATGAAAGGTTTCAGCCGGAGCATCTACCAGACAATCAATTCAAAGCGTTCCTTAGTGTTTACTCATCAAGGGCAACTTTCCCAAGGGATACCAGTCACTGATCCTGCCACGATACCTGTGGGGCGTTCCCACTTTGTCGCGTCAATGCTTTTTATTACTAATCCAAAGTGCACTTTTGATCGAGAAAAAAGTCAACCGCGAATTTGAGTGATTACGGGCTCGAAGCCTGGCTTCAACTCAATGAACTGGGGCCCAAATACAAAGTGGTAGGGGACTGCTTTGAGAAATTCGCATTCAAACACTTTAATATTCGAACTTACTTACTTAGCGAAAGACCGTAAAGAGGGGTGGAGAGGTAGGTAAAAGTACGTTTCCCAGAGCAATCTTCCGAGCTCACATGATTTCAGTTCTTGTTGGATAGTAGAACACTATCACGCGGATCTAATGGTACAATAACTTGTACATGAAGCAAACCTACCGATGATAGACCCCTATCTCTGGTTTTCTGCTGGATTTAAAGCCATTTAAATGAGATTTCAAGTGAAAAAAGGAAACTTTAAAAAAAAATGAAGGTCAAAGGTTCTGATCTGGAATGAAATTAGAATGCATGGCGTGTCCCAGAGAGAAATCACTTTGAAAATATCGTCCCACGAAAAAAATAGGATTATGGTAAGCCTCATGTTCCGAGGTTTGACCTTCTTCAAGGAGAAGGAATGAAAGTTCTAATTGGTCACGCAATGGCCCGGTTCCATGGATTATCGGGTTTAGATTTGTGTTCTCAGAGAGTTCCTTTTGCCACAAGGAAGGTCCTCTTGTATATCAGGTCGGAACCTTTGCGAAGTTCTCGAGGGAACGAATTTTGCAAGACTTCCCATACTAAGGATTTTTCGAACCGCAAAAGTTAAAGGTCGTCTAAAGGGGTGTGTGCTGACGCGTTTGGGACGCATCGCATTCGAGTCTAATTAGGAACGGTAGAAAAAGTTGAATTTAATCAAGCAACGAGATTCAGGAAACGGCCGATGTTAAAGTCCCAGATCTGTCCACTTCGCAGGAAGCCGGTACTAATCAGGCAAATGTCACAGGGAATAAGACTTTGACTAATTTTATGGATCGATCTTTTGGGTTAGTCATGCTCCTAATGGCGCCTCCAACCACTTTGCCATATCGTTTTTCAACAAACTCTCAGAACATCTAATAAAGCCTATCTCCTAGATAAAGGATTACGCCTTCATGACAACTATTAACCAACTAGACTTCCATTTTGCCCGGGGAAGATATTCGTAGATTTGCTGTACACTGAGACACGCCATGCACTCGAATCCCATCTCAAACCAAAGTGATTTTGAATTTGATAATAACTTGTAATTTTGAATTCTTGGATTTTTGTGAGTAACATACTTTCCCTCCTTTGTGTAAAAAAATAGTCGTTAATAAATACGAATTTTCCAACTTTTCTTCTATTTATAATATATTTATGAATAAATAATTTAAGGATGAAATAATTATGTGAATAAATGGATAGATTACGTCATTATCTACCTATTTTTGGTTTGGATACTGAACATGCTTGAGGATGTTCAGTGGCTGAATGAGCTCTAGAGGTTCAAGTAGACCAACACAGTTCATTCAACTACCATTGAAGGCCTGCCTGGGAGGATACGAAAACGGGCTAGCCCTCTTTAGTCATGTCGAATCCCCATCAAAATACATTTATAAATCTGGGTGGTGGTCCAATGTGCGTCGTGTCCTCATCAAGACTGAAAACTTATTGTTATTATTGTTGCGACAGACAATGTGATGGATTTAGCTATTCCGGTGGTATGTGAATCTTCGAAACGTGTCTTTGACTTACTCAACCATTTCTTTGTTATACGCCATGCACTTAGGTTCCATCTGAGATCGTATTGGCATTGGAATCCGTTTTGTACAACTCAGAGTTATAAGTAATCGTCTTTGTGCTCCCAGCTGAAGGCACAGTCAAACAACGGATAGTTGGAGTAGGGTAGACTGGGTTCACTATGACGAGAATCGGATTTGGGATTCAGTTCTCGGAGGGTGGGGGCGATAAAGCGCCATTTAGCACCACTCACACCTATCATTAACAACAATAAGAGTGATTCGGCTATTTTTATGACCATTTTCAAAAGTTGCCTCAATAGGACCCATCACAACGAGCAATGAGCCCAGCGACAGAAAAGAGACCGCTATAACACCTTGAGACTTAGTTCACCTTGAGAACAGCACCTCCTTGCCATCTTCTTCTCATAACTACTTAAAAAAGTATGAAGTACGAACTACCTAAAGAAGTAGGTTACTCTGGAACTGGAACCACAAACTTAATGGGAACTCGTTCTAACCACAAAACCTCTGAAGGGCATTTTAGCATACTAGCACTGAAAGAACAACTATGACTGCCTTGGCTTACTGTGAAACGAGACATTCAAAAACTGAACCTCAATTAGCCAGTAAGCTTGGTAGTATGGAAGAAGAATGCAAAGAAATTTCCGGAAACTCGCAAAACACGTCTTCCAATCACAACAATTAATAACGAAGAGAAACAAGTTTGCGGTGCATCCTAAAGCTATTCTCGGTTCATCTGGACAGCTTTAGATAGGGCAGCAGAGTGTTCGTACTTCCTGACCCGAAAATTCGCCAATAATCAGAAACCACATTTTTCAACCATCAGATGGGGGCGTGACTCATCACTGTGGGCGGGGCCAGTGTAGTGCGAAGCCTCCAAAGCTTCCTTCCACGATGTTGACTAGCGAAGTTATGACGCTCTTCGATCTCAGAGCAGTTCTCTCGAAAAGTTGTAATCAACCAAATCAGCGGGCGGATTGGAGCTGTAAGGAATGCAGCAATTTCGTGTGCGTTGAAGCGGGCGGGGCTATCCGACCTCAGAAGACATCTGCATCTGAACCCGTTGACCGCTCTACAATTTAAATGATGGTTGCTAATAAAGAGTGCAACTCGGCGGAGATGGGCGGAGCTATCTTACGGGGCGGAGTTTCTGCACTGATTGCCAAAGCTGACCTGAGAGAGGTTCAAATTCTCTGATGACGGAAAGTATCAGGCGAAAACTCACAATAATCCAGTTCTCTACCAGGATTTTCTGGAAGTTTCCATAAAAATACTACGACAGGACACTGTTCATTACATGCGCATAACATACCAGGAAATCCCATAAATGTTGCACATAAAGCCCATAAGAGCTTTTAGAAAATTCTGACTGACAGACCTGTGACTTTGTGAAATTCTAGAGATTGTGTAGATACTTACTGCACAAACTCGTACCTGCAAGAGGGCTGAAGAAGACTCTTCTGATTTTTTTTAATTTAATTCATTCGAGGGACGATAGTGGTGTAACGGCGAGAGGCGTACTATCGCACATGCACAATCAAGGGTTTGGATCCCGATCGATACGCGCCCAAGCCAACCAAGCTTGCCATACCTCTTGGGTCGGGTAGTTGATACCGGGCTCGTCTGGGAGGATAAAAGCACTGACTGGCTGGCTACCGCCGCAGTCAATATGCCACTAAGATCTTGAATGGAAGTCGAGGATGGGGCGTATCTCTTATACGGGATTGATTAAAAACAGAGGTCTACCCATAAATTCGTTCAAAAGAGGACCCTCCTAAGAGACTTTCGCCAACAATCTGACCTTCCATGATTGCATCTATCAACGTATAGCGAAAAACTGATAATGGGGTTGTATAATTCTTCCAATAAACCGGTTCCAGGTAAAAGCATAGATACTCGGCAAAGAACATCAAGGAACTTGTCAAAGAGACTCTGAAGACCATTATCACCGCGGTTTTCATGGTAGACTTGTTCCCTTTGACAAACCTACTTTCTCACTACCTGTACGGGGACCCAATTCAGGGTCTATAATGCCCTGAAAGTTGTATGCCCGGTTTGTAGGGCATCGGATAAGTTGTTATGTGATTTTCTTTATCCCAAAGTCGTGGGCTTACTCAACGCCTTATCCGCCTTCGTTAAAATGCAGTCAATAAGCCTGTTTCCTTTTTTTGAAACCTCTAATTACCCCATAGATCCGTCCATTATCACAGCCAACGCCCATTTCTTTCAATGCATCAGCATTGTGACGTTCCTTCGCCATCCCGTCGTTTGCTCCTCAAATCTATTGGGTTATCCGAAAAGTTTCCGCCGATTTTTGATTCATTTTCGAATGAAAATTCCTAGAAGAAGAAATCCATTGATTGAACCATATATCCTCCATTCTGTTCAGTTAGGACTCACCATCTTTCTGTAGGCTCCAGTTGCCCTCTTCCATAGAAGGTTCCAGGCTTAAAATCGAAAAACCCGCTCAGGTGCTTTTTGCAGTCCTTCAGCGGATTGAACGATTTTCCATTCAAAGAATTTTGCAGAAACCTAAACAAGTGGTATTCGATGGTGCTATGTCCGGACTATATGGGGGTGTGGTAAAACGCCCCACCCAAGCTCTAGCAATTTTTGACGAGTGGCCAAAAATACGAGTGGTCTGGAGGTATCCTGTTGGAAGACAACGCCCTCACGATTGGCCAGTTCACGTAACTTCTGGTCTGTCACTGCCTCCAAATT
>UZAF01019053.1:0-24992 GCA_900617895.1 Haemonchus placei
GTGCCTACCGTGGATGACGATCGCGAAAGACAGAAGCGAATGACTTGTTGTTGGTGTTAGCAAATTAACAATTCGGACCGCAGAAGTGTAAGAAAGTTCTTGACCGGATGGATCACAAGTGAAGAGCTCCAACCACATCAAGGCTTCGAAAAAAAGGGGGGGGGGGGTATCTGAAATTTTGTTGCATCTACTCTAATCAAACCAGATATAAACTTTTTCGGTGCAAACCCGCTACGATACTATACAGGGCGCCCCAAAATTGTAGGCGTCAATTTATAGAAATGGGTTTAAAGTTTCTCAGCTGATAATGACAATGGAATCTATATAGACGTTTGTTCTGCTACAACATGCTCCAGTCAAATTCCGAAATATCCCATTGGACATGGATACAGGTCCAAAGTTTGCTCTCGAAGACCTCGCATGTGGCACGCAGGTATCCCTCACCATTTCTTCCCAGCCTTTTTTGATTTTTGCTCTCGAGGACTCCAAACTCGGAGTGCGGACCCGAAAGGTCTCCTTCTGATCAGGGATCATTCGAAGGAGTCAAAGGAGTTAATGTCTGGAAATCGGGATGGCCATTCCGCTTTGCTGGTGAAATCGGGCAGCTAGCGTCGGCACCATTCCCGGGCGAGCCCGGCTCTGCGTGCTGGAGCACCGTCCTGCTGAGGGGACCACGAGCTGTTTCAGGAAACGAAATGGGATCAGTGCTTCATTAGGTCCATCAGTATGCCCTTTGAGAACAGGTCTTTGCCAATTTTCGAGCTGGCACCGACGAAACCATGAGCGTCTTACCCTCGCCATTGGCTTCCTCAAAAAACATAGTTCAACTGTACTACCGAACTTTTTGGAAAGAATGCACGTTAGATGTTTCTAGTCGTGTCTCAACTTCAGCGAGTCGACAGCCTTCTCCATTTTTTCATCCTTCACTGACCATTTTAATAATCTTTACAAACATTGGCCACTCTACCTCTTCCTGGTTTGTTTCCGATTCAATTTTCTTTTATACATCATTTTATAGCTTCTTATTCAGTTATTATAAAAAGCCGAAAGAATCCCATAACGCCATTCCACCTCTCGCATGCCAATGATTGCAAGTGGTATTGATGAGCCTCCTGCTTCTCTAAGAGATTGGTTTTCCCTTCAGTCACCATGTTTTTTGCAAGAAAACCTTCCTATGCAACTAATTAATAGCGGGTGGAGGGAATTCGATAAAATACTTCGACCTCAAAAGTTTCTGAACTTGTACTGTACTTCCAACACAATGTTTGAAGCAGTCCTTTATGAGTACGCCAATAATGATAAAAGGAATAAGTGGTCTAGAAATACTTCATATATACATATAGGCATGTATATATATGTATATGTATAAGCGGAAAACATCAAATACTTCAGTAATTGAAATTTGCGACGATGAAGAATAAACCTACGTTTTGGGAGACTCGAACCTAGTTGGTTGTCTCACGACGGCTGACGTGACTTGGGACCGCTCGGCTTTTCGGGTTTCCATGCATCAGTTCATCACTACGCGTTCGGATACATTGCATCATGTCTTCATCCTCGGGCGAGTTCGACGACAGGGCGACGGAGCAGTGGCAGCCGAATACGACGACGACATGCAGATACACTGATGGATGTATTAGGTCAGAGCACGCCTTTACTACAGCCGACGCGAAGGCGCCGATACGCTGTTTGCACCAAGACCCACGCTTCCTACCAGGCACTGCCCTTTAAGAAGCAGGGCGGACACCACGACACGTTCGGCAAGTTTGAAAGGGTGAAACGAAGAACATATATGTCGAATGCAGCAGAAATGCAGATATACGCAGCAGATAGAGTCCAAAGAAAGTATCAAGCAGTTTGTGCTGGAGGCGGCAGCCATGTAAGAGGTTGGGTTTACTATATTGAATGTTCAGATTCGGAAGAAGAAATAGAATTAAATAATGGCACTGCGATATCGGCCTGCAGCACAGCAAAGGAATTTATATCAACTGGTATGTGCCTTCTTTTACTGCAGAGTTGGCGTAGTGACAAATCGCTCACACTACGGCGTCCGGAATCCGGGATCGGGGGTCGTATCTCGAATCGATATTCGCTTGAGCTAATTAGTTCTCGTACCTCCCCAGGTTCATTTATTCAATACCAAACTCCTCTGGGAGGATAAAAGCACTGACCAGTGAGTCGACTGATAGCCGCATTCCATTCTATAGTACGCATACGCGTATAGAATGCCACTACTATCCTGGATGCGAGTGAAATGCGGGAGCACGTTCCTTAGAAGATATCAATTAACGCAAAAACTTCATTTTCTGTTTTTTACGCGCTTTTTCTGCACTTAAAATGTCATGACTGATGAGCACTTTTGCGGAATAGTTTCTGCATACAGTCATTGAAATTCTTCAGAATCAAGTGGGGAATTAAAAACAGCGCTATCGGATAGCTCNCTCTATTCAGAATACTCGATCCCTCCGAGTGAGACTAACGTAGAAATCGAATGTGAGTTTGTTATTCACATATTCTACCTTCCATATCACAAACTTTTGTAGATGATATCATTGCCGACGCTTCTCCAGTAAGCACTGCAGTTGACGGTAGTACATCCTGGTACACATTGCCAAACTCTGAGACCGAAGTGGAAAGTGAGTCAGACATTCGTTAGAAATGGATAGGTTCTGTTAAACAACTCACTTGAGTACCCGCAAAATTCAGTGAATCCAACACTGGTGATCGGTGGGGTTCGTGTAGTAGACTCTCTTGAATGTATGCACCGATTGGAGAATACTAAGCTTCAACCTGTTGAGAAGTTTGATAACCCCAACATCAAGTTGTTGAGCACAGGTTAGTTTCATAAGATCCATGCTTTCGAAGAAAACAGTGTACAACAGGGTGGCTGTTTTAGGTGAGGCAGATACAAATACTGCAGAGCTGCAGTATGAATATTCCTACTATTCTGAGGGCCCTTCAGAAACGATCGTAAGTATGGATGGCCTCAGCGACTCTAGAAACAAAAAAGGTTCGCTGTTTCACACGCTTTTTCTCTTTTATCCTTGTCGCACTCAAAATGGAATCCGCCCCAGTGATGTGTTGATGCCACTCATCCTGATTAAAGTCTTGGTCGGCAGAGGAACCAACTAGTTCTGAAAACTCTTGTAAGGTATAATGATAGCGCCGCTTTCGTCGTCTCTTAGCTTGACATTCAGGCACTCCAATGATTAGACCTATTTTAAAAACAATGTTTTTGTCCGCAAGACATGACCATATCATCGAAGGCCAGCTTTGTGCACTTTATTGCAGAAGGGGCTCACTACTCCAAAATGTTTCTTCGTTGGATCGGTGCGAATACGGTTTAAAGGAATGGCCTCAGTCATTAATCACAGTATTTTTGTTTCCACTAACCCGAAACATGCTTCATTTTCTCTGATCACAGGTCAACACTTCGGAGCGTGAGCCGCGAGGCAGCCTTGGTCGCACGACTATCCTGTGAGCCGCCGATTTGTAGCGCCGTAGTATGTTCTTGCTGCGGAGAACGCCCGCCATCTAGCGTCATTACACGTGAAACTTTTGTATCACCTAGCTCATAGCTGGGTTATTGTTGCGGCAGCAACTTTTCGGATTCCCACAAATCGTGACAAACGATACTTGGATCAAAGTAATCACATCTGCCTTCTCCTCACCAGGCCCACTTCCTTTGACATGACTCCTTTCAGTGGAGCGACTTCAACCTGTAGTCCACGTTTCAAATCGTGGTACAGTCTTCGCATTTGTCAAGTCAGCGAACTCGACGATTCCCTCGCCATCGGCCCTGCGTGGCCTATATATTGGGTTGTAACAAGTTCGTAGAGTTTTGCGTTAGAGTTATTTTATAACGAATTATTTTATTTTCCAGCGAAATGTATGCATTCATTCGAGAGAGCTCTTTCTTCTCTACAAAACTTTCTTATTTGTTTTTAGGATGGTTTAATTGTTCATCTTTTTTTGGGCTTAGAAATGGAGTATCCAGGAAGGAAAAATTAGCATTTTCGACATTTGCTTTTCTTTGCTTTTCGTCGAGGCCAAAAAACAGCCATTTGCAGTGTATACGGGGAAGATGTCTTAGGTGTGTCTACTTGAAGGTGTGGATGGCCCCAGGAAAGGCGCCGAAGCCGAGAGTCAAGCAAGATCTTCACCCAAAAAAACGGTCATGATCTGCGTTTGGTGGGACTGGGTAGGCATGGTGCACTGGGAAACTGCTCGAACGAAACGCCACTGTCAAAAAGGAGGTCTACATTGCCCAACTGAACAGTGTAAATGAGGCTATTCGGCTGAAAAGACCTTATAGACGAGGTCAAGTCATCTTGCTCCACGACAACACCAGGCCCCATATTGCTCAAGACGTCAAGACAGCATTCCAAGAGCTTGAATGGGAGGTTCTTCAGCATCCACCGCACTCTCCGGATCTTGTACCTGCCGACTATCACCTTTTCCGCTCCATGTTAAACCAAATGAGGGGTGGTACTTTCGATGACGAAGGGGATCTTAAAAACTGGCTCAACAAATTCTTCGACACCCAAACGGCCGATTTTTGGCAAATCGGCATCAACAAATTCGTCGAGAGATGGGAGGAGGTCGTGAGCAGTAACGGAGGATTCATCATTGGTTAATTCATTATTACAATTATTATTTTTTGATTCAAATAAATCTTTGTGAAAAAACTCTACGAACTTTGTTACAACCCAATACAAA
This sequence comes from Haemonchus placei, assembly GCA_900617895.1. Lineage (NCBI taxonomy): Eukaryota > Metazoa > Nematoda > Chromadorea > Rhabditida > Trichostrongylidae > Haemonchus > Haemonchus placei. Next base: position 4,720 of record UZAF01019053.1, read on the forward strand.
CTCATGGCAACATTCCAAGTGTCAACGTGCCCGACAATAAGAATTGATTTTTGTAGTGTCACTTCCGCTGTCTAGCAGGCTCATCTAGCAAACCCCAAAACATTCGTATAATAGCTAATGGCTATCAGTGTGTGAAGCGTTCGATGGCTTTATTGAGTCCCGGAAACATTAGTGAGATAATAACTCTGGCACCGTTGGCAATCCTGGAACCGCCGCAGGGGATGGCTTTGAAATCGCTGCCATTATCTCTAGGCTCGCAGTTGGATCACCGTCTGCGCTACGCAGAAACCTCGTCTGCGTATTCTAGCGCACCATTAAGTAGCAGGAACGCGTGTCAATGTGACAACATTGAGTGTCGCCATTGATGGTGTGGATCGACATGATAAACCTAGTCTTTGCTCTACACTCCGTTCCGTGTGTCTCGAAGTGTGGCTCTTCAGCCCATTCTTCTGACGTAAACATTGGCACTCAAATCACCGATGACGACTTCAGGGTAACGAAGATTGTTGGGTCGAAGCTGAGCCACATCGTCTCAATCGTAGAAGTGCTATTCAGGTTGTCAAGCTTTCGTACAAAGCGATGTTCATGGCCAAGCGCGCATTGACGAGGATACCTTACACAGCTGATACGGGTGCGTCTCATGTTGCAAGGAGCAGTTCTTCTCCAGCTTCGAAAACGGAGGGCAGCAAGTAATGCCAACCTGCCTTGGTCAATCCTATGACGTCGTACTTCTCTTCCTAGCTTACGCGCCGGGCAGCTGATCCCGGCTAGTTAGTCAAGTGGTCAAGAGTGGACACACCAACCATGCGCAGACTTTCCACACACGTATGCATGAGTACACATGCGATGATACAAAAAATGCGGATCAACCCAGCACAGCAGAGTGAAGGTTACATGCTCTGAATCAGCCTGCGCCTCTGGGAGAGTGCCGTTGTCTTTTGCTCCGCGATTGCCTATCCTCTGTCTGAGACAGCGCCACGTGGCCCCGTCACCGACCGACTGGAGATCCTTTTGTGGGAGAGAAGCTTCAGTGGGAAAGCTCTCTATGTTGAACTGATGCGTAAGTTTTTCCCCCTACTTTTTTGTAAATATCTCAATAGCGAACCAACCCAAAGATTGAAAATATGCCACTCTACCATCCATTACTCGACGCCCATGCTCAAACAGCTTGTCGATTCCTTCCTCTCAGGACGGGAACTGGGGCTTGAAGAAGTCGAGGAGGTTGGCTTTCGGCATGGCTTCTGGCTGTCTCCTTTGTCGACTCACGGCCACTTCCTCAAAAGGTTATAGTAGAGAACCAAATTCTCATCTCTAGTGATCATCGAGTTGAGAAAGTGGAGCTTTCTTTGGGAAGTGAGGAGAGAAGCGCTGGTGGCCACCCTCCTCGAGAGGTCATCAGCGGATAGTTCATGTAGGACCCATCGAACAAGTTCCGCCACCTTGCCGAGCTGTTCCAGTCCTCGTACAATCGTCGATTGATTATAGCCGAGCATGGTCGCCATTTCCCTGGTGATTAGGTCAGGCCCTCTTCCACGGTGGAATGTAGTACTTCCAAATCCAACTCCATTGGCCGACCCGACATCGTAGCATCTTCGAGAAAAGAGAGTCGTTTCTTGAATTTGGCGAACCAAGACTGCATATGCGGTAAGAAAGAACGTCCTCACCGCATGCTCCCACTAGCTTGTTACGGGATTCCTTTGCATTCCAGCTGAAATTGTGAAACGAAACCAGGCTGTGGCTCAGATACATTCTGTTACAGTGGTGCGGCATTGCCGTCTGCACATGCAGGGTGGGTGAGTGATAGATAGTGTGCTGCAAGGGTATCATACACAGGTCACGCACACGTGACGAACTACCATCAAGCAAAACTGCGCAGAGCTTTTTCATAGTAATATAGTTTTGTGGCATTTCACCACTGCCGTCAGAGTAGAAAAAAAAGACACTAAAATGAACTGAGAAGAAGTGGAATGTACGGCTCCAAAAGCTAAAACAAATATTGGCAACTGCCGATCCTCGCATTGTCGACCGACGACTGGCACCGTAAGCGCTGGTAGACGCATGAGATCACTCGTTGACGCTCTGCTCTGGAAGATGCATAGTTTGCAAGCGATGATGGCATCATACTTCTTGCGTACGCTTCAAGAGATGTGCTGCTCTTGATTCATGCTTCACCGGCAATCTGCAGACGCGCACTGCTTGTTATTTTTAGCCTGCATGGCTTCACCATGACAGGTTTATTCTATAATTTATTTTTCTTTAGTGCTTACAAAAAATAAAAGCAGTTTAGGATTAGTTAATCAAAAGGAAGTCAACATGCCTGACCGTGAAAGTGCCAATTTAACGGCGATTGAATCTTAGTAAGTAACAAGGTTGATTCAAAAAACCCTACATATGTTCAACTGTAAAGGGATTTGACATGAAAAAAGAGGTTTCAGAAACTGAATGGCCTCGAGCTAAATCAAGAACACTCGCTCATTTTGTAGATTTCTCGTGGGGTTTTTTAATAAACGCTTTACGAAATAAAGTATTATTCTGATTCTTCTTNTTTTTGCATAAAAACCGTTTATGAAGAACATCTACATTCCAAACAATCCCTTGATACAAAGTCCGTCGAGGCATCGTGAAGGTTGATAGATGGTACAGTCGCTGTCGTGCGTGCAGAAAGGACCCACTGTGTACAAATTTCCATCCTGAGTGGTGCCACTGTAATATTCGAGTTGTAGCCTTTCTATGACACCGATTGACAGTTTCCATGTTGTTATAGTGAATTAGTATAGCCGGTAGGGAACTGGAACAGCCACTTACGACCATATCAGACAGACTTATCTCAAGGGTTAGGCTCCAAGGTGAGCCGCGCCGAGTATTTGAATTGCGTGGCATACTGTTCCAGACTAGGTGCTCAGTGTAGAAGGTTACAGAAGACAGATGCTCCGGACTGGCTGCTAATTTGCTGCCAGTTTTAGTCCAATACAATATCCCCGTTCACCTGCTTGAATCATGAAGTGTACCTCGACGTGGAGAACCGGATGGTCTATACTTCCCGCTATGGCAGTTGCATATTCCATTCATTCCAGAACCCCTTCCCTATTCTTTTCGCAAAACCCGAATTACAATACCCTTACTCAAGAGTTCGTTGCAACATAGCTTCGATGATATCATATCCTTATTCAAATCATCAGCTCAGTTTTATCGTCAACTATCAAAGCCTCGTTATTAGCCAACCTTTTGGCCGATTTCCAGTTCCGTTAAAGATTATTGTTTGTGCATTATGGGCAGTATATGTATAATATTAATATGGAATCACCATAGGAAGGTTCTTCCCCGAAGAAAAGGTCCGAAGAAATGCACTAACCACATCTCTCGCAAAAGCAGATCCTTTGTCTCATGCATACGAGGGTTGCCTTTTATATTTCGGGATTCGGAAACACTAGTGTAGCAATCAAGCAATTGACACCACTGTCGAAAAGTTTGACTATTTTGAGGTTCCGTTGCGAAATTTGAGCGCGATTTGTGTTGTTTACACTAAGTTATAAGATTTTGTTTAGGCCAAGTTATGGAGTTGAACCGTGAGCATTTTCGCGCGATTATTTTCTACATCTTCCTACGTGGAATAACTCAACAGCAATGCATGGATGAACTTAGTTCAACTTTTAGTGATGAAGCTCCATCCAGGGCCAGTGTTTATCGATGGTACAATGAATTCACCCGAGGTCGCAGTTCACTCGAAGACGAATTTCGTGGAGGTTATTCAAAATCAGTTGTCGCTCCAGAAACGGTTGATGCTGTGCACAAACTAATACTGCAAGATCGTCGTGCGACCTATCGTAAGATTGAGGCAATCTTAGGCATTAGTGGGACTAGCTTACATTCAATTTTGCATGAACATTTTACTGTAAAAAACTGTTTTTAAAAAATTGGTCAATCGCCCAAAGGAACTCGTGTCGATTATTCGAAAGAAAAGCCCAAAACATACGATCGCGATGCTTCGAAACACGTCTGTGACATCGAGACAGGTGATGGATCATGGATTTATGCGTATGAGCCCGAAAGTAAATAGCAGTCGGCCGTATGGGTCTTTCAAGATTAGGCAAATCCAACAAAAGTTGTCCGCGCACCAAGCACTTCCGAGCAGTCGATCTCCTGTTTCTTTGGAAAAACTGGAAATGTCGCAACCGTACCACTGGAACAAGCAGAACAGTCAATTCTGAGTATACCACCATTTGTTGCCAGATGACTTCCAAAAGATCAGGAAAACCAACTGCTGAAGACGGATCACTCTTTACCACGACAATGCGAGCTCCCAGACATCGACCCAAACAACTGCATTTTTTGAGCACTCAAAACAACGATTTGACAGGTCACCAACCATGTAGTCCCCGGATGACTTCTTCTCATCCCGTACGTAAAAAATAAAATGAGAGGTCGACGTTTTTCGACACCTGAAGAAGCCGCTGATTCGTTCAGAATGCATGTTTTAGAGTTACCTTAATCAGAGTGGCAAAAATGCTTCAAAAATTGGTTCGAACCCNTGCAGAAGTGTATAGATCTTAATGTGGAGAACTGTGAAAGGCAGTCAAGCGATTTGCAATAGATAGTATTTGTTCCTGTTCTCAAATCCCGAAATATAAAAGGCAACCTACGGTATTAACAGTCACCCTCACCGCTACTCCAAATAGCCGCTTCGCACAGTTACGCCCACTTTTTAAGATTGTTCATGATGAGCACTCACCTGGAACTACCTCCATAAACTCATTCAGAGAATCATTTGGCAAATTCGGAATGTAGATCCGAAATCAGCCCTTAGAAATACGTTCAACACTGTAACTTTCATAGTGAATGGCCAACTTGTAGCCATTCCCTTGTTAGGTCCATCTACCTTCGCGCTCGTCTCGCTACCACCGCAAATTAATCGTCCTTACTTCAACAGCTTCTGACTATTTTTCGGACTCTAGAATCATATCTGAAGAAGACATTTCGAATCTGGAAGCAAGCTCCGCCTGGCAGGAAAAGCTTCGCTTGTCCTCGACAATTTCGGAGTACCTAGTTCTGAATGAATAATGGTAACGATAGTTCAAAATAGTGCAAAACATGGGCCGAAACCGCCAAAAACCGTGTCATTGAAGCAATATAAGCATTCAAAAAAGTAGTAAAATTGAAGGGTTGGATTAGTATGTGGTGTCAAAGTTGCATTAAGGTGGGGGGGGGGGGGGGGGGGAGTGCTCGGACGAGCTGTCCAAATGTGGATGCCGTCGCGAATACCTGGCTGGTAATCTGCCTGCATGCAAAATGTGTGCCTCATGAGGATTGTGCAATATCTACAGCCTCCGCAACGACGTAAGGACTTGTCCGCTTTGCGTGCAAGTTAGCTACGCCGTTTTTGAGACTCTTATTTCATCCTATCTGAGCCGTTTTTCAACCCGACAGTGTCGCTTATGCTATCCTTTTAGTCGCAGGTTCATTCTTACAATGAGAAGAAATCTCAGAAACCATCCCCATCGTGAACTGTGCTTTTAAACATGCTTACTTTCGCAACTATTTCTGATCTCCAGAATTTCGAGGGATTGTGTCATGAACTTATTTGGAATCCCTCTCGGAATAAAAATGAAAAGGAACGGAATCAAACTTTTACATTTCCTATACATATATAGCCAACGTGGGCAGAGCTCCATTGAGCCCACATGCGCTCTGTTTATGGTGCCCGCTGTCAGAGTCGTTTTACAATACCTCCAAGACCTTTGCAAGTGCTTCTTAGAGCAGAAACGAATTCATCACGAACAAACGACAGACAGGTGCAAAGGCTGCACATCTAGTAAGACAAATGGAAACGTGGAATCGAAGCAGATTCCGCCACCTACTTCAGAAGAACGTGGTCTCACAAATGACTAAGGATGGGGATACGGAATTTGGAATATGCACTTCACAAAATGCATATAACAAAGCATACCTAATCTCCGTAGTGAAATACTCGTTTCCGTGACTTTACAAAACTATTAGGTTGAGTCATAAGTCCTCGGACAAAATGGCAATGATAATACTTATCCTACAATTTTTAAACGACAATAGCGAATCACTTGAAATATGCCCCATCGCATCGATGGTCTTCTGCCAACGCTTGGGCAGATCGTAAATGCCCTTGCTTTAGAAGGCTGGGAGCTGGCCCTTGTAGAACTGCCCCAGTGCCATTTTGATGTTGTCGCGGGTTTGAAAGTCCTGACCATCCAGATGACGTTGAAGATGGGGAAAAGGTGGTAGTCCGAGGGATCCAAGTCTGAGGAACATGGTTGGTGTGGTAAACTTGTCCTACCGAAATTCGTCACTTCAGTTTTGGTCGTTCTTGCAATGCGAAGGCGAGCGCTGTCGCGCTGGAAGTAAACTTTGTGCTGCTGTGGAAGTGTAGTTTCGGGATTCGGCTCCAAATTCCTCAGTTACGAAACGGAGACGTGTGCGGTCACTGCGCATCCTTCGTCAAGCATCTCCCATTATTCAACACACTGAACGCTCCGCCAGAACCAGTGCATAACCTCCTTCGCGTGTACGTTGGGTTTGGGGAAGTCTTATGCATCCGAACCTTTGTCAATCCATTGAGCACGCCGGTGAACGTTAGAGTAGAGGTTCGACTTCACACCCCTGGTGACCAGGTACTCGAGCCACGTGTGGTGCCCTTGAGCGTGAAGAGAGAAAGTGCATCGTCGTCGCGGTGGTCTATGTCATACTGCTTCAAAGCATGAGGCACCCATCGGCCGAGCTTTCGCACCTTGCCGATTGACTTCAATCCACGAATAATTGTGGACTGACTCCCCAAGGGTGACTGCCAGTTCACGAGTAGTTTGATGCGTATCGGCCTCCACCTGGCTTCGCAGCACGTCCAAATCCAACTCCATTGGGCATCCCGGACGGTCTTCATCTTCGATAGAATAGTCGCCCGATGCGAACTTCTAGTGTCACTTGCAAATTGTACACATCCTGCTTGTGAATGTCCTTCATACCTCTACCGTTGCCGCGGGTTCATGGCCCGATAAAAAAATAAATATGATGGTGTTGCGGATGTGGAGTTGCGACGGCTTGAAATCATGAGGCACAGTTGCGGGAAAGGAAACAGTTGGGTGCGTTTTCCAGTATGCATTTGGAAGAGCTTTCCATACTCTATCCAACAATGCCTCGAGCGTTCATTTTCGTCACCTCTTTCCCGAGTTATGATCGCTAGAAGTCATCACTATCACATTGTCCGAGGAGTTATGACTCAACCTAATACAATAACCACCTTATGAATTAGACAATGGTGTAGAAGCCGAATTGGGACTTGTCCTTGCTACTACAAGTTCACGCATATTTCAGAGTACTCATAGGAGTGGGGGAGGTAGTGAGGGAGCGACCCAGAAGGAATGTTCGGCGAACGAAAAAAATTGCAATTCAAGACGTCGAACACCATGGCGGTGTATCGCCCGGCTTCTCACACTCTTTTTTTGATAACAAACCCTAAAAGCCAGCAGTTCGGATATGTAATTTTTAAGGTGATGCAGAGCTGTGAGCTGTTGAGCTTAGAGCTTCATGAGTTCCTCTGCATATCCCAGAAAATGCTGTTCCATAACAACTAATGGCATAAGCTCACTTTCTATGTTAACCTTGAATTTTCACTTACTTCAGATGGTACATGCATCCTATGTAGAGCTTATCGCAAAAAGCATATGAGCAACCAATCTGCGTCGTCCTATCGTGTAGTATCTGAAAATGAGAAATCAGGAGCACTCAAAAACTGGAACGAAAGAGCGTGCGAATTTCTTTTGTAAAGAACCTCATGTTCGAGTTCAATTCCGTACTTAGATCTGCTTTGAAAGGTAGTTTTTCTCAGTAGTGAATTGTCAATGTACGCGCCCTTGATTTGGCTTTCCTATATTCCTCAAAATTGAGCCAGATCAAACCAACCACAGAGATAAAGCGCTGGCAATTATCAATTAGAGCCCAATCCAGTGGCAGTGAATGGTTTTCTCCACGATAATTTCGGAACCATTTCAATCCGTTCATGGTAGCCGGAGGACTTTCCGTCCCACATAGATTTCTCATTCCAATTCAAATAGGCTCCACCCAGAGGAATGCTCATTATGAGAACCCCACATAGACACATAATCTTGCGGAGCTTGTTATCTTCCACAACCTTTTCCTCGAGCATTTTCTCTGCTTGCCAACCCCAACATTTCGTTCATACATCTTTCTCTTTTCGTATACGCCAAGGACTGGCTAACAAAAAAGCACTCAAAGGGAATCCTCAGAAGGCTTCTGAAGGAGGGATATCTTGAAAACCGTACATATCAATATTTTTTTTTCTACGATTTGTTACCCCCATACTGGACATGATACTTTTGTAAAGTTTGAAGAACTTCTTTGCCTAATTGTAGGATGATCAACACAATTCCAAAAGCTTCCAAAGTGATAACCGTCTCTCCCTCGCTATCCCACAATCGGCGGGGTTGATCAACGCCAAAAAACTATTCTTTATTCTTCAATTGCGTTCGTACCACCCTACAAGTACTTTCCTGCTCTACAGAGTGACACGAATGTGATGAAAGAATAAAGGACACTTTTTTGACGTCGACCATCCCGCTTGTGTTGAGCGTTCTCCGTTCAGGATGGTAGTAGCGTCTTGAATGCGTATTTAGACTTAGTAATGACTTGCAACTAAATCTACGTTGGGCATTGGCTTGAACTTAGCACAAGTCGTAGCTCTCTGCGAGAGCTCTCCCCGAAATCGGAATGTTAAGTAGCCCTCACAACTTATTACTAACATTGGCGACTTTTTGAAACCGTTCAGCAATCTCGGAACTGTGCGGCTCGTTGATCTTGTGCTCGTCCAGGACACTCCACCACTCAGCCAACGTCCTTTTGATTTCCATCGAAGGCGTTTGTTTAGGGATAAATTCAGTGAGCCTGAACAAAAAATGAATAACATTTGAAAGATAAAAAACCTCACAAGAAATTACTCACTCGTGGATGTTCAGGCCGAATCCTTCGAGTGGTTGTTGCTTCCCGTCACATCGGTACAGTCTCTCATTCACCTCATTTTCCAGGACGCATGACCATTTCTATGTTAGTTAGTTTTTTTACTATCTTGGGCAATTGAAAATTGAAAAAGGTTCACTACAACAAGATAGATGATCAAGTTACCATTAAAATGTAACTTCCTAAATTCGGACGATGCTAAAAGAATGCTTTGAAAAAACCGTTAGGAAGGCCTCCTCTCAAAAAAACTTGTCTTTAAGCAGCATATGCTTTGGACAGAACAAGCGGACACTCAGCGAAGAGAAGAATGAAGTTCCGGAAGATGGTTAGTTAGATGGGTAACCACCGATTCAAACAAGTAAGCCGCTGTGAGGGCAAGGCACAAGGTCTACTAACATTACATACGGAAGGAAGAATGCAAGATAAGTTAGCAGCAAGATGCATGAAAGAATTATGCGGGCGAGCTGTTCAAGGTGGTGTGCCATTGCCTATAGTTGTTTTTGGTAGGCAGCGTGTACAATGTGTGAGTCCCGATGCGAATGGCATAACCCTCACAGCCTCTGCAACACCTGAGAACTCGCCCACCACGGGTAGGCAGGTCGGCTGAGCCGGTTTTGGGGCCCTTATTATGCCTTATTCAGACCGTTTTGCCCGACAGCGTCTCTTGTGCTATCCTCGTCAGTCACAGCTTCATCCAGAGGTGAGATCTCAGAAACCACTGTTATCGTGAACAACCTTTACCTTTAAAGGTCGCCTTTAAAGGCACAGTTCGCGAGAGTTTTGAGATATCCGTTCTTATTCGAAAAGCGGGAATATTTCATCGGTAGTGAAGCAAGCGCGAGAATCCGCCGATTTCGAGAAAATCAAGGGTCCTCAAAAGTAGTGAAAATAGAGATTGGACGAGTTTACCATGGCGGAAATAACATTGAAGGGGTATTCTGACGAGATTACAGTTGTTGCAATGGCACAAAGAACACATTACATCAAGCCAGAACTTACAGAACTGGCCTTCTTTGCCGTCATGGGTCATGACAGGTTGTTTGTACTTCCTACATGGGTTCCTTTGTGATCGGTGCAGCTTCTACAATGCCGGTGAACTCGTTCAAGGATACACATGGGCCAATCATTGAGCCTTTACAACTCCCAAATTAGGCCGTTTTCCGACCTAATAGTGCCAGACATCTAATTCCAAGTTCTCTCATCTTGACACCTTCGGCATTCCTGTTGTTCTTGAGATTGTTAATTGCTTCTGCCTCGAGGTTGTTAGGTGGGAATCTTTATTCTAGCCAACGTTTCGACGAAGTCGTCGTTTTCAAGGGTCTCACTTCCACCGCGAAGTGTAGCACTACGCTACACGGTTAGTACATTAGTAGCGAATATTACTGAAATATTATTGATTCGCTACTGTTGTACTAGCCGTGTAGCGTAGTGTTACACTTCGCAGTGGAAGTGAGGCCCTTGAAAACGACGAGTTCGTCGAAACGTTGGCAAGAATAAAGATTCCCACCTAACAACCTCGAGGAAGAAGCAAAATTAACAATCTCAAGTGCTAGATATGGTATACGCGGGAGTCCAATTCGCCTGTGGGGGAATCTCAGAAACCATTTTTATCGTGAACTGTGCTTTTAACCCATTGCGTATAGTAGTGCTTTCGCGCTGGCTGGCACATGTACCCGGCATTTTCTTCAAAATCGACGCCTCGATTTGACTCGCGGCATATAGCACTCGGCCGCACAGAGGGGTCCCACGGGTAACAGGAAGGATGTCCCAAAAATCAACAGCTAGGGCATAGTGGGAGCCCGTTGCCGGATCGCCCGGACTTCCTGCCCCTCAGAATCACGGCAGACCAGTCTCGATGCGATTGCAATAATCGCTCTGGGACCCACACACAGTCAGCCGATCACCGAGTAGTGAGACGATGTTTTTCTTCCAATCTTTTTTCCTCCGTTATTCTTTTTGCTGCCGCGATCTCTTATATAATTTCCACCCCCGAAAAGCTGAAAAGGTGGGCTGTTTTTGCTATTACTAAGTTTTTTCTTAACTTAGGCTTATGAGCGAATGAATATTTGCCTACCGTAGTCAACTATTCGCACCACGACCCGCACGTATGCAATGACACACATTGTATAGTTCCTTTCTCCACTCCAAACACCCCACTCTTCTTCATTTTTCTGGACTCATTCTCGTCCAGCCCCCTTTTTAACGATTTTTCGAACCCTTTTTCCATTTTGAAAACACTGATTCAGGCAGTTTCTACTCCTTAATCGCACCATTTTCCATCTCACCTTCCATTTCTTTTGTCATAATCGGGATTACCCAAAATTATCGTGACCTGTGCCTTCTAAGTAGCCACAAGACTCCATACGAACCGGTTAAAGGGTTAGACTTCATGGGATGCACCAACAATACCTCATATCTAATCAGGCGGTGATACCATAGGGATTTCTTTGTTGAACAGCTCGAACCATCTTCGGCAGCGGCGACGTATCTAACAACAGAGACGAATTCCAAGCGCATATACAAAATTCGTAGCAAGCAATTGTAGGGTTGGCCTTAGAGTAAAGGGGAATAAGGCCAAATTTCTGGATTTGAAAAAAAATAAAGTCAATCCAGGCCGGGATGAGCGAAATGGCGAACGGTTCTGGGTATTAAATCCCATGACAACATGGTCTGGATGAATACGATAGGGCCATAGATGATCTACGCTATCGTCAGAACAACCTCTTCAAGGGCTGATTTTGACGGAGAGTGGTAAGGATTGCGATGCTAAGCGGCAGTGTGCGCCGGCCTATGGACAAGAATCTTGAACGGCCCGATTGAGGATGCTCATGGCTAGATGGAGCAGTGGTCGCACGCGCCCGGCTAGGGTTGTTATCACAGCGTTCCTGGCGGTGACAGTGGCCCCATCCAATTGGAAGCCAAACTGTGATTACATCCAAATTGAAGAGATGGAGCAAGATTGTAATGGCATGAATACGAAATGGAAATCTACATGACAGTTTTTCGAAAGAAGATCTAGCTCAAGAACACTGGACCCGCTGGGTTACCGGTAGGGGGGAAAAAGAGGAGCTAAAACGGAATGGAGGATATCTGTTGTCATCATGAAGAAGAGAACTGCTTGCTATAGGGAAGACCTTGAATGTATATGTATATGATTCGAACTACTGCGTAATAAAGTTGGGTGGAAGGATTTCATTGTGACCTCTAAATAGACTAACTAATCCAACTTGCCGTTCATAGGGGTTGGGTTTATGTATTCTTCTCTTACACTGTGCACCAAGCACCTTTGTGCACAATATACTAATGAAGAGAAGGGATAAAGTCTTTAGGTGTTAATATCCCGCTTGATGTAGGCACCCCCTGTCTTCGACTTCCATTCAGAATCGCAATGAGCGCGTATGTAGCCTATATAATGACCTGCGGTGACCAGCCAATGTACGAGTCAGTGGTTTCATCCTCCCAGGAGAGTCTGGTACCAATTAGCCCAGGAGGGATGAGTGTTTTGATTGACCTTGGCGGACATCGATCACTGATGAAAATAGGCTAACAAATGCTATATAAATAATCGATTTTAGGTGAACAAATGCCAAATTCTAAACTAAGCCACTCACCAACTTATACATATTTGAGGCGGACGGTAGAAACTCATCGACATTGGGTTGCCGCCCTAGAGCTACTATTCTGCGTACTGCATTGTGAAAGTCCAAGAATATGTGCCTATCGTCGCTCGTCAACAAGTTGTTAAAACAATTCAGTGCTAAAAGTATATTCGAGTGTCGAATTGAAAAAAGAACTCATCTGGAAACTTCAGAATAATTTACTCTGCGCTTCGATGAGGTGCAGTGAGTATCCGAAAACCATAACCATGACGGATACCTGAATTCGAAAATAAATCCCTCTTTTTTCAATTCGCTCACTCTCCACTGAACACTTTGGAGAAGTCTACATAGCTAGCTGTACGACTTTTCTCCTTAGTTCAATTAGTCCACCTACTGATCAGGTAACTTACAATTTTACAGAAGCTTACGTATTGGCCGGCGGCTGGCATCGTTCGCCGATCCATTGATTGTGTTTGAGCGAATATGGACGACCAGGAGCATGAGGGTACACAAGGATACAGCGCAATACTGCACATCCATCTGGTGAACTGTGATTGCCTACAAAGCTCTGCGTTTTTGGATTGTAGGAGTGGTTCAACTGACAAAGTAGCACACTGCACTGGGTATCAACTTACTCCAGAATTTTGAACATAAAGATGTTACCAGCGGTATACTGTACATCTATGCTTAGCATTGTAGAGTTCATGATTTGTCAGTTCATGATTTGATTTGATTTGACTAGAGCGCCACCCTGATTATTGCTTCTCTTCAACTATTCAACCACTGATCGGTCAATATGAACCCTCTCCAATCTCATACGGATTGAAAGGTCTCCAATGAAGAAAGGGATGGTTGAACCTGGCCCCAAGTGAAGAGAGAAGGTGTTTTCAATCATCGGATTATCTCTAGCCTCAAAATAGCCTGTGCATCATCATGTGGCAAATCGCAGATATTACCCCATTGGAAGGTTAGAAAGGTGGGTGACAATGTAGTTGAGGGAGGGTGGGGGAAGGGGGACGACAAAGCTCTCTTCCAACATGGAGCGCTAAGCGCGGAGAAGTAGGGATAGTCGACTTAGCGAGCTAGTTGGTGCTCGTACACTTTCTTAGCCGGAAAAAGTTTTTTTTTTACATAAGCCTTACAATTAGAAGGGTAGGTGCACCGGGATGGGCGAATCAAGTGAAAGTCCAATTCTTTAAAAAACCCAGATTTATTATGAGGTGATCATATCATCAACCTGTGCTCTATCCCTGGTCGGCTACCCATCTTTCCTGTGCCTAGCTGCGCCTCCCCCGCCCTTCCCAACTTCACTTCCGCATTCTCAATTTTAAGTGGAACTGAAAAAAAGTTAGCCTTTGACTATCAGGGACACAATCCCTTTGCGCTTTTCATTCACTGAAGTACCAACAAGCAAGTTTCGTGGACGGAAATTATCACTACGTGTTTGCAGCTGTCGCCCATTTATCGAGCAGGGCGCGCCGACTGACGAGGCGGCCTGGGGTGGGCGGCTGCGTCAGTCGCCCTCTCCCATCCATTGAATCGACTGCAGCCTCCCACGATTTACCACCTCCCATTCATCGCACATTTTCTTGTATTGATTGATTATTCTTGTCTGAATCTTTGTTCAATCGAGTGCTTTTCGCCCTTGCTTTTCCCAGTCCCCAGGGAGCTTCTAGCATTTCGATCGATAGCCCCCAACCGGTCCTATTATTACATCATCTTGCGCAACGTTCCTGGCTTTGCTAGGACAAGATCCTAGCAGAGCCGCTTTCGCTCCGCCAAACTGACCTTAGCAAATTTTACTCCTTAGGTCTTAGCGTTCAGAGTTCAGGGAGTTCAGTGAATCGATTCTAGCTAGGGGATGGCGTCACCATGCAAGCGGGCAAATGAAGCCATAGCGCGACCTCCGATAAGATATTATCGCTCTCTCCTGCCTTCATTGCTTATATAGGCCATAATCTCCCCAGACATTTGTTAGTAATGTTTGCCATAAACCGTTGCATAGTTTTAAGATGGTCATTCCCACTTTTGATGTCTTACTATAGGAAAAATTCTTCTTCATCGGGTAGATGTAGCAAAAGCCGTAAAATAAAGTGCAGTTGAAGGGTCACGGACATTATGCCTTCTTCTACGACGTACTTCGCGTAAAATTACGGTCCTTTTTTCGAACCCGCTGTGTTATAACGGGACATTTTTTGAAACCCATTCTGACTGTTGTTGAATGTGAATGCTGCGCCCAATCTAGTTCGCCCCGTTTCCGTAACCCGATTCATCCCCGTGCGAACATTCATTTGATTAGAGCTAATTCATCTTGTCAGTTAATTAGGGGAATCTTTCTCAAAACCGATTTCTGGCAGACGTCAGGTAGTGTTTGTGGGTTTTCTCATAAAGTTCGTTTGCCATGGTCGATGGTCACGTGAATATGTCATGCAGGAATAGAAGACTTCCAATACATAAGGTCTTTCAGAGCCGTTGCAGCTTCAAACCAGTCAGCCTACAATCTTCGTTTCAGCGATCAACGCCTACTTGACAAATTTCGTGACTTTCGAAGCTTCCTGACATTAAAAGTGAGTTGGTGGCTGTTTATTGTACGTTATCGAATCAAATTAGAGAATTACTGTATCAAGTCTGGTGCATTCATATGGTGCTATTTATTTCCACTCACGGTAGCAGTCTTCCATTACATACAAACAGCAACTACTGTAATCTTAAGCTTATTTTTATTCAATTTCGAAGCCCAACGATGTGCTATGATTCCACCGACCGATCGATCGATTCGTCGGTTGCTGGCCACTGCTGAAAACGCAGGACAGTTTGCGGTCAGAGCCGCGTGAGTGGCTGCTTTCAGACTTCACGACGCAACCGACGGGCGCGGATCCAATCGACGGCGGCGCTGGCTATGCATTGACAACTCTGGACGCTGGTTTATCACGCGCCTGTGTTGTCAATAAGTAGCTAGCGCCGCCGTTAATCGGACGCGCGCGTTAGTCGGTTGCGTCGTTGAAGTCTGAAAGCAGAACACCGTAAAGGCGCCACCCATCGATGTCTANTGTGTCAACACGTGGCCGGGAAGGTCGTTGGCCGGTCGGACGGTGGAGTCTGAAAGTACCCAGTATCTTTTGTTACTAATGATAAAATATTGCCATTTAACGAGTTAGCGAAAGAATAATCGATTGTATAAAGTCTTTTAAACATTGAGAGTTCGTATTACTACTAGACAATCTACAAAAAAATTCACCAGACAGTTGGTTCCATTCTCGTGGGAAGTTAGTGCTCTACGCCATCACGTCACTTCAGAGTTGTTCTCATTTCAGAATGAGCGACATATTAACTTTTGACGAGACTGAACAACGAAACGCCTGCGATGTTTTCCTGCCAAGCGCTACCCTAACATCGTGGAGTGTTTGGGACGACGAAGAAGCACCCATCCTCGACCGCACTGTGAGCTTTATTATTTTCGATGGAATCTTCTGTACTACTCACCTTAATAGGCCTTCTTTTTCTTCGTCCTTTCCTGCTTCGATGTCACTCTTACTGATCTCGCACTCCACTTCAATATCTTGCAGGAATGCACTCTGCGGGATCGTTGCAGCCGATCAACAGTTAATCAACGGTCCACCACGTTGGATAAACGAGGAAACCGTGTTTTTAAGTGGGCCGAAGCCACCACCGCCACCTCTGCTGTCTGCCCAATCTTCGCCATCACACCTATGCCACGTGAGACCCCCGTATGTGAACCCCTTCATTATTCGTAACATCTTCTGACCACTTTGCAACTGCTTATGTTTAAGGCCAGCCCTTGCCCGTCATGTTTTGGTTGCGGACCAGGAGGTTGTTGTGGCACAGGACACTCTTCATGCTATATTTCCGGAAACAGTTCTCTCCAGCAGGTTAGTACGCAAAGAAGAATAAAAAATTGCGAAAGGGACTTGCGCATGTTACGCGTGCGTAAATGATGAATTCGGGCTCAGTTTTTTCTTAAGCTCTGTGGGTTTGTTTGCCTATGTAAGAATATATATTTTTGTTGTAATATGGTTTCATTTTTGCAGCTCATTATCGCCGTTCTCTAAATATACAGCAGAATGTCATCAACTCAACAGCCCCCATTTCTACGACAATAATCATGAATATCCATCTAACTATACATCGCCATACAGTTCATCTCAGCCAGTTGCAAAATCTTCATCACCGTTTGGATATCCCACTAGCTACGCTACCAGTATCGCTGACAGGTTGGATGAGATAGCGGAGTAACTATATTGCAGGGATTCATATGATTTTTCTAGTAGTGACCTCGACTTTGATTACTCTCACCTTATCTCTTCAAAGAACATCGATGACTTTGGAGATGACATCACTTATGGCCAGTCAGGTTAGCGTCCATGTTGTATACGTTATTTAAATTTAATCATCACCCGAAGGCTTTAGTTTTCACTCTGGGGTCAATGTTCAGAGCTGACTGTATATTCACTGTACGTCAGTTTTGTTACCTTTTTACTTCAGATAACAGCTCTTCCGCATCTCCATCAGGAGTTTCTCCTCATATACCTACGGAGCCTGATTTTTCATTCATTGACAACATCTACGAAAGCGTGAGGGCAGAAATTAAAGCAGAAAAGGCAAGTTTTACTTTTCAACGCCTCGCTCCATATCCTTTAAATCGATGTTGCTTCGTCGTCTCGCTAACGCTTTCACAATTAGTGAGGAATAGCATAGTTTTGTTTGAGGCCTGGTAACATTCACCTGGGGTTGCGTTATTTGTTAGAACTGTGAACCAAGGAAATGTATTATGAGAAAATTCCATAATAACGGGCTTTCGATCCATCAAACGTAACGAATATCGATATACGTATATCTCTGGGAGTGGAAATCAATGACATCAGGAGTTCACTACATCACAGTGTTGTTCGAAATGTTACTTTCATCTTTAGGTTGTCTCCAGTCCCACCAAACAAACTCGTGAGGCTTCTGGCACCCCTCCCGTTATCACTTTGGGCATTGACTCCCCAGTGACAATAGTCGCTGTAGATGGAAAGGAATATAAAGTGGTTTTGCAAGAAGTCAAAGAAGAGCCTAAAATTGGAGCGAAGAGAAAGGCTTCCACTGCGGCGGTTAGTTGATCTATTGGTTTTTCGTCTACATCATCAATAATCAACCGTATCCCAGCATGATATCCTTCATTGTAGAGTGCTCCGAAGCCTAAGCGAGCACCTGGGATTCCACTTGCAAATTTGTCGATTGAAGAAATTAACGCTCGAAAAAGAGAGCAGAACAGAGCAGCCGCACAACGATATCGCGAGAAGAGAAGGAATTATAAAGAGTCGGAGAAAGAAGTGAGTGTTACTGCTGCTGTTTTGTTGTTATTATAACTCTGTGGTATTAAAGAATGAACAAAGTGACTTGCCGTTCATACTTGTCCTATAGCTTCGTTCGTTTCCTTACCATTCGCCTTTACAATGATTGCTCAGTAAATAACTTGCAGATTTTTTCTGTGTTTTATATGACTTGATCAAGAGGAAACCTAAAAGTTTTCAACGCTCCAAAATTCTGTAAAATAATTAGAAAAATCATTTCCTGAAAAGCGCAGAGGTTTTCCTCATGGTGATTTTCAACAAACCCTACAAAGAAGTGTATAAGTGGAAGCTTTTGGTTTTCAAAACGTGTAGTTTCTTAAATAGAGGAAAATTTCCTCCTTACATATGATTTCAGGAAATCTCCCTCTCTGGCCGTTTCGGCCAAAGATTTAAAACATTTTGCACTCTGTCGTTATAAAAGTATTATCTAACGTGTGCCAGCCTTAATTCGTCTTACATCTGAAGCTTATTGCATTCACACGCTCTCCTTTTTTATCTATTTCCAGGCCCCGAACTTTTCCAGTTCCATGTATTTGAACTGTTACTCTTGAGTCCATTCGTTTCTCTCAATTTTTTACTTTTATATGATTTCAAAGGCGATAGTACCTTTTGCAACCAAAATGCATGCACCTTGTCATGAAAAGGGAAAATAAGCCTCCTCTCAGAGTTTTCTTACAAATTTCATGTTCGCGACTAATTAAGACCGTCAATGAGAAATTCCCTTTGATGGCATTGGAGTTCCGTCGTGTTTACCACTCTATTTGCCTAATTTCACTACAAAGATCGAATTTCAGGAGGAAGAACGACTCGAAAAGCGCAACTCTTTCCTACGTACTGAGGCCAAGCGCCTTCAGGAGGAAATAGATGAGCTCAGGAAGACCATTCTCGGCGGTGTTAAAATGCGGTAGTTCACTTTTTGTGTGCAATCGGACAGCTGCAGCGGTGCGACAGGGTTGCTTTATATCTGCTGAGTGTGATAAGTCCGAAATTATCTGAACTGTCAACATCTGTTCGATATTGATTGTTTCATTACTCGTATGTTCATCCATCCTAAAGTCAACAAGCTGTATAGAAATCATTGGAGCTCTACTATGTCACGCTTCTGCCAAAAATTTGTGGCATTACCCTGTTTCAATTGAGGGTTAAGATGTGAACACAACACATGGATGTTATTACGTGGCTACGAGAGCGACGTTCTGCGTTGGAAGTAAACTGTACACGTTCAACTTGCAGATAGCAGGCCGCTTCAAGTATGCTCGGTCAATGTGCACGTGCTGCCTTCACACCATCACCCTTGATTGCGACATAATGCCAGTAATAGGTACTTCACAGGAATGGTGACAGGAGTTTTTTCATAGAATAAGGAAAACTTACACAAGACCACGCTCAACATACGAAGCACTTGGGCGTTCCTTTGCAAGTGTTGCGCAGAAATACTGCCTAAGTCAAGCTTGCCTACCTATCAATACTTAGCAGCGTTGGCATTGAAGCAATGGACGTTGCGTCAGTACTGTTCTACCATTTGCCTGTAAGATACGTATTGTAAGATCGAATTCTGCTAAGATCTCAGCAGCTTGTTCATCTCTTGTAAATTATTGACTATAAGACCGATCAGTAGGTGATCGCGGTATTCCCCAATCCCCATCTCTTTTTCTCCTAACGCTGTCGCAGAGTACGACAGTTAGAGGAGTGAATCCCTTGTCAGGATGTGTAGCTGTGCATTTAACAGTGTAAATGCTATAGTCTATTCTTCTTGACTCATCTCTCACGTCGTGCTTCCCAGATTTGTTTTATGATGACGATTCTTTCTCCGGCGGCTGTTCTGTTGATGATGTTTCTTTCTTGCTCCTTGTTTTGTATTTCTGCTATGTTGTATGACACTATTCCAAGACAGATATCTCTTCAAGATTTTATATAGCGTTTGATTTCACGTTAATGGTATAGCAAAGGTGTTGGTGTTTTGATTTTAATAAAGGCTTACTTGTCTTCGTTTGTGAGATGGTCATTCAACAATATCTGTTGCAGATTATATCATCAGAGAGAAAAACAACTAATTTTTATGAAAGCTTTAGAATGCTTCCTCAGGAATTTAAAAAACCCCTAGAATTTCTCAGACTCTTAAACGAATGCAATAATCGAGCGAGATTGAAAAGGAATCAATTGTAACCATCACTCCTTTTTTTGGGAAAACATAGGACAATTTTGAAAAAAACGCCACTTTTTCTAAATGATAGGGTTCTACCATTGAGATAGCGCGAGCAGTGAAGGTAGCATAGTTAATGTCTCCCACACGAAGTTATCTCTTATCGCACAACTTCCTATGAAG
>UZAF01019054.1:0-27402 GCA_900617895.1 Haemonchus placei
GCTGATGTTTCATAGTAGTGCTGAATTTTTGAACATTCGACCACTCTTTGGCGCTACAACTCCAGCAGCTCCATATAATTACAAAAGATTGGCAAAAAGAATCGGGACAAAAAGTGAATCCCACTTTGGCTCAGCGCAGCCAAAAAGGCAGAGTAGGACTTCCTTCATTTAGGATGAACAATGTATCAATTCTGGTACATTACACTAGCTCATCATAGTAGGTGAGGTTATGGAGACGTCAAAGCCCAAGATTCATGTGAATAAGGAAAATACAACGACAACAAAATTCTACAGTGAACGGTCAGCTGTAGCTTCTCTGCGTCGACTTCTTATCGCCCCCACGATACAGTCAATGGCCACGAATTTGTGTCAACACACAGGTGACCTTCCTGTAGGTGTAGATCACAGAAAAGTGGAAAATTAAGCTTCTCGACGGATTTCATTTCGAAATAAGCCTCCACATTCAACTTTAACCCGGAATTGTAGGCGCAATTTGCATGCATATGCAGTCTATACAATGACTTGCATGGATCAGCTTGTGCGCGATCAGTGCTTTTGGTTTTCCCGATGGGTCTGCTACCAATCAAGCGGTCTTGGCCGAATGGAAAGCCTGGTTAACGTGGGCGAGTATTGACCCAGATTCGATGCCGGATCATGCGTGTATGATTATGTGCCCTGTCTCTATATCACTCCCGTATTTCACTTAGGCGGTTAAGCTCATTCGCAGACAATTTCTGTACTTCTCTAACAGTATCGTAAGAGATTCCAATGGAAAGCGAGACGAGCACCTTTAAAGAGCGATTGTGCTAACGTCCATTAGGAGTATCCCCAATGATGTCATCATTGTTTATCCTCCAGGAAAAAGTACCGCTGTAGAGAAGCGAACGCGACGAGCTCAACATGCTAAGGGCCGTCCCACGTATGCATAAATAGCGCCAAATGAACCTTAATGAATACCTTATACTGAATTCGTTTGGTTTTCAACAGACTCTCGCCTCGTCTGTACCTAAAAGTATAGACGGTCGAATACATGAAAAATAAGCTATGCCGTCCGGGTCCAAATATTGGCAAATATCATTACCATCATGCCATCACCATCCGATTCAAGAAAAAAATTCCAATTGCCAGCACTTGATCTTTTTTTCAAGCAATCTCGCATTCCAACACGCCCGAGTTATAATGTAGTATGTCGATTTACGAGTCCTCAAGAACTTCCACCTTTGATAAGCCAGCATTGCTTCACCTAATTACGCCAATGTTCGAATAAATCCCTTGTGAACAAGGGGCGAATGTGAAAGGGTTTTTCAAGTTCTTCACCTATCACAAAGCGCTTTTTTTACTTGTTTCAATTCGCTCCGGTAACCTAGATCTCGGATTTGGTTGACAACAACTTCCCAGTTTTTTGTCAACATCCGAGAAATGTGATTAGGGTCTTGGTGTCAGCGTTTCGATGTCGTCCTCGTAGCACCTTTTATCATACACGGAAAATGCACACAGTAGGCATTAATCATCTTTAATGTTGCAAAAGCGGAGTTGCTGGTGGATGCATGACCTGAGAAGTTGATCCTGGTTAAAGCTCGCCGGTCTGAACAAGCATTTAGTTTCTTCGTGGTCAATCAATCAATTATACGTGTCAGCAAATCGGTAGGAAAAGGCGTAGGGTTCCCTTGAGGCGTTGCCCTCCATTGCACGGCTATACGAATAAAGCTTTGACGTGGATCAACCCGGTCACTAGAATGCACCCTCACAGTTTCCATTCAGAATCGTTGTTACGTTTGAGTACGCAGGAGGCCATTACAATCAATCCGATGACCAGCCGATGTACATGTCAGTGTTTTTATCCTTCCAGATGACTCCTGTACCAACAAACTGACCCTGAAGGGATGGAACTCTTAGTTGGCCTGGACGAGTGGATTCGAAATCGGACCATTCCGCTTGAGATAGTAAGGCACTCGCCTTCACAGCATCTCCGCCCTATCGAGCCAACACCCACGAAAAAAACATTCACATGCTACAAAGAGGGAAATATAAAATTGAAGCGATCAGCAGGCGAACGTCAACAAAGGTTCGAAGTTTATCCGCTTGTGCATAATGATGTTACGTGCCAACTAAAGAACTACCAGCTGCGATGGATCTTAGTTAGCTTATTGGGATGCCTCAATTACTTATGACGTTCAAATACTTCTTCACGACTCCTTGTCATCCTTTGAAGGAAAAGGGAGCTACACTGGTTTCTATATTGATATTTGGAGCACTACTTATTGTAAAAATAGACATGACTCGATTCTGTCGCACGAAAAACTCCTGCGGAGGGTACTGTAGCAACATTTGGTTCTTCAGCTGACTGATTTTAGAGGATTCCAACGGAGGAAGATTAGAACAGGGACTTAGAAGTGGTTTTTGTTCGCTGTACTGTAAGTGTTATGTGATCCTTTGAATTCAGGTCGGTGCTCTTTTTGGCGATCGTAAACTGCTTGACGATCCTGTCGCATGAAAAACTCGAGATGAGTTCTACCCGAGCCGAGCCAATGATATGGTTTCGTGATTCAAGGTCAATTATGCTTAGGCTATTTTTTGATGCGAGCGATCTCATGTTTCATGTAACCGCAATCCGTCCAATTCGAGCGTTTCGGATTCTTGAGCTATAGGGTCAAGGTTCTAGGGTCATTCGATCACAGACCCATTTAGCGCTATAACGGGCTCTGACAAAGAAGACTGTAACGGCTGGCTGTCATAGATCCAGAAACCATTGCAATTGTGCACGTCTGAGTGGACAACAATGTTTTTATATAGCTAACGGCTATTACGAGTGTTAGCGCCGGGTCAACGGCAGTAAAGTGGATTTGTTCCGCGTCTATCCGATTAGGGATTCAGTCTTTTTATAATCAAACGTCTATTTAATGAGAACACCGACATTAATGAGAATCTGGAAACCAATCAAGAAGAATGTTCCCTGTTAGACTAAAAACTTATTAGACTCAAAGCCATCAATAGCCTGAAAGATTAACAACAAAGGGATTAGCGCTGACTGATCACCCTTGGGGCCATATATAGAGAGGACCTTTTATGTCCTAACCCTGTCTCAAACAGGAATCAGGAATCGATCTAGTTACTTATAGAGGTCATCATCTCATTAGTCATACAGCTTCAGTGGGATGTTCCCGAGAATCCATGCTCCTTAGCCGTGAAAACTCGGCTAAGCTGTACACGGTTACATGTAAGCTGTCTTGGATACTCCAAAAAAATTATAAAATTGAATCTCAACACTTCGTGTGCCTCAAGTTCCATGACAAAATGCGCTTAGTTCTATGTTCTATGAAACTGATAGCCAAAATGGGTCAGACCCTGAGAACACCTCGTTAACAATTGAGTACAGGTGAGGAGCTTATCAGTTTCTTCTTGGTTTGCCCCACATCTACCAACTTTCGCTACTACTTTCCTTATTTTAAGAGGAAATGTGATAAACTAATCCACAAAAGGACACAACAAAAAGCCGCGAGCATTTCAAATGTAACCAACCACCTAAGATTTGATATGAGTGACGAGTTCCTGAAGCAAGCTCAGGAACTCGTCACTCAGATCAAATCTTAGATGGTTGGCTACAGGAAGGAAGGATCACCGCCGAGTCCTTCATGCCCTTGATGTTACTGCTTTGCCGTTACTTTTCTGTAAGACTTTGCAGAAAGAACGCCTTCCCCGAGCCCATTCATGGACACAAATTATAGCTCGTTTTAAAACTCTTTATAGCCAGCAGAAGATCCCGCCGCCATGGAATTTTAGTGGGTAGTTGACATGCACCACTCCCATAACGCCCCCATGAAACATGACCATCAATTAGGAACAGTTCGCATTTTTAAACAAACATTCTATCCGGTTTTACAAAGAAGGCAAAATCAAACAGCAAATATGACCTCGTTCCTTTGTCATCGTCATAGATCGCTAAATTCATCATCGTTGTCGATTGAGTCAAATGGGAACAGAATATAGGAAGGACCCTACTGGTCTTAGTATGAACCTCAAAAGATCACAAATTTTTCGGAATGAGCGGAACTTTTGCAACAGATGGCCGTCAACTGAAAATCCGTGAGAGACTCTTTCATCCGGAAAAGATAGCTAAATTACATGACCCACGAAGAGTAGGACACCGTTTTAGGGGCATTCCATCGGATACGTCCGTTATATTTTCTTATAACACAGAGTTTGAATAGAAATTTTTGGGTCATCTCGCAGGGTTCGAAAATAAGCAGGACATTAAATATCAATTTTCACCGAAAAGAAATCAGCCGTTCATAATTTCACTGCTACAGGATCTATCAGTATAGAAAAATTGGCCGACTTTCCTGTTCCGGACCCTCAGATGTAACGCCTACATGAGGCAGAAAGCATTGAACGATTCGTAGTTTCGAATACAACGCTTTTTATATAGGATAGTGTCCAATAATTTTTGGACAGTCTTCTGAAACCCTATTATGATGAATGGAGCATCTCTTAGGAATTGAGCCATGCTGAGAACTTCGACTTCACTTTTTTTTTNTTTTTTTTTCTCTCACTGGTCAGTGCATAAGTTATGGGTAAACTGTTCAAGTAGTTGAGCTTTTTGCTGCATGATCATTATCCAAATTCTTCAATTTTAACGACCTTTTTAAGGGTGTTTACAATGCGGTGAAAGCCAGAATTACACAGCCGATACCTAAAAAGGTATCGGCTGTGTAATTCTGGTTCATTCTGGAAAAACCATTTACACCGCGGACACCACTTGAAGGTTCAGGTCGCTATGACGTGATGAACGATCAGTAGGTTCAAGGAGAGAAAATTTGATGCCAATTGTAGTGACAATGAATGAAAGCTCGATATAATCGTAAGAAACCGTGCAAATATATCAATATTATAACACCGCAGCTCGGCGTTGTATAAGGGTAAACCTACCACCGCTTGTCTAGGCTCTGGACCGAGGCAGTGGCTAATGCTCAATTGAGGCCGATATAGTCTCATCCAAAGTGGTATGGGAAGAATGCAGTCGCAGAAAAATTGAACAGTCGCAGCCACATAAATCAAAGTGCTTCTACTAGAAATCGTAATTACTCCAGAAGGGAATTTTTCAGGCGGAATCGAGCGCTACCGAACGTATTCTCAGTGAGTGGAATAGAAGAGGAGGAAACACATAAAAAACCTTATTGAGTCGTCTTTAAGGAGAGGCTTGCCAAAAATAGCGAATTTTGAGCTTTGTGTCACAACTGCTAAATCATTTTTTCGCCGAAGATATTTGTTGATTTCTCAAGTGCTGAAGCTTTTCCCATTAACTGATCCGCAGTCATTATCATCATGTATCGTATTTATGAGGCATATTTCATGAGAATGTCATAGCGCTAAGATATCTAGCCGAAGAGCAATGTTCAAAATAAGATACATTATTGGAAAGTTCATTCAAACCATTTTGCAACCTTACTTGATCATTCTATTAGGTTACTCTACCAATACATGAAAAAATATTGGGGCTAAGCCTCCATCACAGACCTAATACGTTCGAGTAATTTCAATATGAGAAATATTAGGGTGTCTCAAAAGTTTTGAGAAAATTCATCCGCTTTTTTCAACACAAAATAACCACAGCAGCAAACTTAGATCAGTGATCAGGATAGTGGCTCTTATTAGCCACAAAGTCTCTCCATCAACCGAACAGGGCATTGACGCCATTCCTCCAGTTTGGAGAGAGGCATGACGCAATTCATTCATCTACCACCCACTTCACCTCTCGACAGTTGGTGAATTTTTTTGCTGTAGAGCAGATATGTGAGCTCCTGAAAGTATGGCAGTCATATGGGACGAGGTCAAGTGAATATGTGGGGAGTGGGGTAGTCAGGTAATGCCAGGTCCCTCCAGCTCATCCATCGACTTTCTCGCCCGGGGTGGTCGAGCATCACTCATCACAATCGAAAATTTACGTGTAACCGGTAAGAAATCTGAGCTCGGAGCACCATTTCAGTCAGCCGGTAACAGAATACCGCTGCCTCTACTGCAGTACACTCTGGAAGGATTTCGTAGTAAAACACCCCGTTGAGCAGAGGGAGAATGAGCTCATGTCCTTCTTGGCATGTCTCCTCGCTTTGTAGCGAGCTGTGGCCCTACGTCCGCTGGTAGGCATTGAGATTTTCTGTGGGATTTTCATATGGTACCCAATTTTCATTCTGAGCAATAATCGAGTCGGTTGATGTCGTCGTTTGCTTACAGTCGAGGAGCTTCTGGCGCACACTGACTCCCACTCAAGCTGCTGCTCAGCCAAGAAATGGGCGATACTTGTAAAGAGTCTGCTTTAAAGGCGACTTTTGCGTCGAACGTTATGAATGTTGGAATAGGGAGTAGACACCGTCTATTCCATATCCTGTGACTTTGAGGAGGATCGCTCTGACGGGAGGCCAGAACAGTGTCGGTATTTGAGGACAGTGGACGTTCGCTTGACAAACTTCGTCAAAGCAAATCTCTTCTGAAAGGAAGCGGTCGTGCCCTTTATGGTAGGTGAAAACAAAAGGTCACTGCTGCCATTCTCACCATATCTCATCCCGAGCCTAAGTGTCGAAGTGATCAGTTTCGTAATGGTGAAGCAGAAGGCTCCGGTAGTCGTGTCGGTCGGACATAAATCAAATGATGATAACTCACTTCCAAAGATGAAGTGCAATACAGATCTCTTGTTATGATCATCTACCAAGCGTGACCTTTTACTGGCCTTTTCTCCGTGGCTCCGCTTCGGCGCTTTCTTGCACAACATGGTTGCGAAATCCATGACCGAAATTTTCTCTAAACTTTTGGACACCCTAATAGTAGTGAGGGCCAAGAGACGGGACTGGATCCAGTTGATATACAATTTAAACTAGTCCGGTACTGAAAAATCTTGTCGGCAGCGATGTAAGGCCTCACTGCGCTAAGCGGGTTCCTATTTCTAGCCCAACTAGCGGAACATGCGTTCAACGCGATATCCTTTAAGACTACCGCATGATAGTCTACGAAAAGGTGTGTTTCCTATTCATGTCACCGACTAGAGAGGTTTCCATAGGGTCTTGCAGTTAGTCTGCTTTAAACTGTTCTTTAGGAACAGATCTCAACATTCTTCACTCAATCCCCTCCTCTCCACTTTCCAGCTTCCTCTTGGTTCCTCATTATTCTTTCCGCTAGCGCGCCAGCCTGTTCCTATTCCGTCACGACCGCTCAGTGCGCATTTTGCTTCTCCCACTACCTTGACCCCGACAGTTTTTGCGCACGTTCCGTAATCTTATTGCGTGTGGCATCTCATTTTCGATGACGATAACGCCTGAGCCACAAAAATCGCTCCTGACTTTGCCTCCTCCCCTCACGATCATCATCCCCTCGTCATCTTCGCTTGCATGCCCCAGAGTGCAATGGTTCCTTCCAAATGCGCATGTTACAGAGCTAATGATGGTTCTCAAATTACTTAAATTCTGTTCGTTGGTCTCTCATGGTTGTGGCCTTTAGTTCAATTTCAGATAAGCTTTTTCTTTTCGCGTTAGCTCTGGAAAATCTGACGGTATCTGATCATCGAACGTGTTTTCCAACTTTATGATTGTCTTCCCTCAGCACTTGTGATCATAATCGGATTTGCCTTTCTGACTGACTTGATTAATCTATTGCGAAGTTGTCACGTATTTATTGAAATTCGTGACAGCACTAGTTATTGAAAGAGGTTATTACGGTTAAGGTAGTTTCGCAAGTCAGATAGTCTTTGAATTACTCCGGAATCCTACTTGCGATGCCTTTTCGGGATGGGCTACGCGGTCAACAGAAGGGTTGTTGGAGATTGTTGCTGCAAGTTCGGTTCTCAGGCTGAAGTATGCGAGCGCCAAGTGAGTCACTCTTCATGAACTGTACAAGTTCATACAACCATGTAAGCTCTGTGAGCTGGCATAGGCCTGATAATGTAGTTGTAACAGAAATAATGTAGAACTATTCCTGAACAACAGCTAACCAATATCACTTTTCCCAACCCGCTATAGTTCAGTTACATTGAATAAGGCCGAAATCGAAATTGTAGCTAGACGAAAGTCCTTTTCCGGGTGTTATGCAGTAAAATGAACTTTGGCTACACTAAACCCTCCCGGTCAAGAAAAAAAACAACTTCGATCATTATTTTGTTAGGCTCGGTTCATGGCTTTTGAACTTTGTTCTGGAAAAAACGCCATGCTTGAGTCACGCTTCATCAGTAGTAATGAAAATGGATCTTGGATCGGATATCCGTCTCTAAGCGATGAGCTGAAGGCAATGTCCTAGAGTTCACGTACTCTGTTTTGTAGCGCAAGTTCATAAGAGCGCTTCCTTGATATGGTCTGAGAAATAATAATCAACTGGTAATAGGTACAGTACCCGACTCGTCTGGGAGGATAAAAGCACTGACTTGTACACTGGCTGACCACTGCAAGTCATTGTACAGGCCACACACGCACTCATTACGCCACTACAATTCTGAATGGAAGTCGAGTGCGGGGGCGCATCCCTCAGACGGGATTTATTAATGCCAGAAACATTATCCTTACATACTTTAATAGAGTGGAGTGAAAGTGGAGTGGGAAGCATAGAACGACAGACTTTTACAGGTAACCGTTGAAAAGTCATCAGTCCCTTACATTCAAAATCGAAGAGTATTGGGGAGAACGTGTCGGCTCTCCCAATTCTTTCGGGGAGAATAACGAATGCAATGAACGTACAGAGCTCTGGGAGTGTAATCTATATTTAACCCGTGCAATCATCTCTGGGAGCATTTTTCATCCCTTCGTTTGATCGATATCAAATCATTCCGTTTCCCCAGAGTGATGTTCATTGACATCTGAGGTAGGCCTTCTTTCCGACGAGAGCGACCTTACTTGCCGTTCGGTCTCTTTTATTCACTACTCTTCCAGGGAACCAATGAGATGGTTGATATAGAATTGAGTTCTAATACTTCATACACTATTCTAGGAAATACGATGCCCTATAGGGATTCTTCCGAAAAAGTTCATGGTTGGCTGAATGGCCGCGGTCGACGACTTCAAGGCCATTGGCTTCTCTGCACTTCACAATGGTGTTTTTGTTTCGAGGGCCGTAATAAATTCAATCCAAGTGGAAGGAGTTCTGCTGAAAAAGTAATTGCACGTATCCGGTCACAAAAGAGAATATGGAACGGCGATGAATTCGAGTAGGCCGTTGCATGCGCTCATATCGAAGTGATCTGAACCTCTTTGTCACCAGACTCATAGTTACCGGTTTTCAGTGGCTGTACCTATCACTTAGCCACGAATACATCTAGAATTTGGTTGGCTCAGTCGTTGTGGTTCAGATACTTCTTGAGCAGCGCATTAGATTTGATCATATCTCTAAACGGGCTGAACCCAAAATATTGGTCGCTTCGCATGCCATGTAACGTTTGCATTTCCGATCCTTCTAGATATTCAAATTGGCACTGTTATTTGCGATTGGGCGACCGCAATTTAGCGTCAGGTTTGAAATGGTTGATTTCATCTGGCCGACCTTAACCGTGATATACAACTGTGGTAATCTTCGAAATCTCTTCCTAACGCAAAGTCGCAAAGTATTGAGACGACTGTGTTATGATTCATCGAGTTCTCAAATCTACAGTGCCCCTCTTTTTGGAAGCGCAACCAAAAGGACAGTCAATCTCTTGACGTGTCTCTTGTTGTTGCAACGACAAATGTTACCTTGCACAGACACAAAATGTGCTCTTGACCCTTCAACTTGACGAGTCCGACCTGACCCAGAACTCAACTCTAAAAGTACAATCTCTACCTGAGAACGGTTGGCATTCACTGACGCATGTCAAGTGTCATGTCCCTAGAGACGGCCAATTCAGAAAGCGGGACATGCGGCGCTCGCTGAGTCAAGCTGTCCTAGCCACCGTTAGCCTAATCGCTAGTTTCTATCGCTTGACATCTTAGCACCTTACAATCAAAACCAACCATCTCTGGACTTGCGCAACGCCCTATGCGATCAGTGCCCACAGATCCGTCTCCGAGCCGCCACGTCCGTTGCGTCATTGCCAACGACGACGTCGTTGAGATGGTCCCAATCTCTCGAATCCTGCGTCTATTTGGAATTTATGGCGAATAGCAACGAAAACATCGACGACCCCGCCATAAGGCCGTAAAATGCTATGAACCCTGTTAAAGTCACCTTGGCATCTCGCCTAGATGTGTTTGCTCTTCTCCATAGGGACATTCTCCCAGGTTTTCCAGTTCAAGGTGACTTTACTACCCGTTTCAGCAATGACTGGACTTTCTGCGGATAGTTATCCTGCGCGATTTTCTTAGTCATTCACTTCTACAGTTCGTTTCAGACTCATAAGGTTTCGCTACTTTTCTGAGCATTAAATTGTTCTGTTGAACACCTTCAACCAACCAAATTTTGATATGTATAGTAGAGCTATAAGTCGTCCAACCAAATCCATTCGGAGGAGATCTCCTTCGCTTTTTGAGCTCAGCTCTGCTTTTCTATGGATTGGCTTTGAATATCGCTTCCAAATCAAACTACCAGTCCCTATCCAAATGCAGATTTGATTCTGAATGATGCCTTAACTAGTGCCCTCTAGACGAAGCTAGTTGCGTCTATTTCTCAATCTGTTACCCTTCGCTATTTTAAAGGAAGGAATGACTTTTCGAAAAGAATTATGAAGTATATAACCGGTAGACTAGCACTTCGGAAATACTGCAGTTAAACTCATAGTTTCGTCCCCACAACCGATCGAATGACAAGATCGAATCCTTCTTATGTTGCTCCGCTACTTGTCTAACTACCTAAGAGCGTCACTCTTTAGATTATACCTCTTCAGATTATAGATTACGGACGAGTCGATTGGGCTAATTTCCTGAAGGGAGTTAAGTTAACTTCAAAGAATAGCCAAAAGAGTTCAAGGCCTCTTTAAAAGGCAATAAACACCTCCAAACGATACAATGGCCATGACTTCCTCACTGCATTTAACGATCACGTTATTACCCTTAGGAATTTGAATAAGTATTTCTTTCAGAACGAATTTCGAATTCCGCGTCATTCTGCTTCATTAATATGTATTTGATCAGTTGAGCAGTAGAGATCACTGTGTACGGAGGAATAATCATGACTAATGGAAATATATATCAATCTATACATAACTATAAAAATTCCTATCAATAGTTCCCTCTTTTTGTTGTCAGTTCTTTAGGAAGTTAAGCATTAAAATAGAAAGGAGATAAAGGCGGAGTGATTGTTGTAAGAGAAGCCAGCTTCCTCATCGGCACGCTTCAGTCTGTACCATCCGTACTCACTCTATTGTATTTGAGCCAGAGTTGATGGGTAAAACTTTTAAACCATACCGAAGGTCAGCAAAAATAGCTCATCCGATCCATAGCCTCAACTTTGCTGGTTGGAAATAGCCTAGCGATTGAAAAGTGTGGATTCCATAACCGATATTTCCTCACAGCAAGTAAAACTTCCGACTAACAGACTCAATTCTTGTCCCACTGCCGACTAGCGCTCGCGATGGACTGATTCTAATCAAGCAAATAGCGTAATGCGAAATTCGATATTGATACGTAACACCGTTAAAGATACAAAAATGACTAATACAAAAATAATTGTTTCAAATTCGACTTGAGTATGAATTCCTCTTCCCTCTAGCGTCAACCCCGCGCTATCGCAGGAGGCGCTAGACTACGGAAAATAGGCTTTGATGGCTATTTTTGTGGTCGTGGTCTACTTCTAGTTCAAAACGGGGTTGCTTTTAGTACATAATATTGCCCCACTTTTCCAAAGCTCTTGTTGAGTCGCTCCGGAGACCGACTTAAAACTTCGGGCCTTTATTGTCGCAATAACTGTTTAAAAATCTCTTACTGCATGAGCGAGCAACAACTGATGATGTGGGACGCACTGACTCATAGCTGAGCGTTTGACTTGACTTCTTCCTTGAACATTGGTATTACTAAGGAATCTAGAGATGAACAAACAGGAAAAAGAGAAATGCTGACTTTTCAAGGTAACGAACATCTCTCTACACTCTGCAAATTCCCTATAACGTCTAGATAACTCAATTTAACTTCTAGTGAAAAATAGATTATTTACTATTTGCCCCGTAATAACTGTAGCTCAGCGTTAATAACGTGATGAACTACAGGCATATCACGTACCACGAGCTCAGAACGCAAGGGGCGTATCTCATACGGACCATCCATTCTTTCATCCATTTACCGTAGAACTGACTTCAGAATTATGTAAAAGATTGAGTCAATGACTAGCTAATGAGCTAATAATTAAGCAGTTTGAGCCCGATATTGTTTGAATATCATTACTATTCTTAAAATATTCACATTCTTGGGAAATAAATGTACATGTGGCCCCAGTGCTTATTTCAAAATATTTTGGTATTGCTCATAAGAACTTAAAAAATGAAAATAGCTCTCTGCACTTTCCAGGACGACCGCGAAAAGGTAGCTCATAGTCTAAAAAACAAATTTCTACTATAGAATTTGTAAGTAGGCTTGCTCAATTAGTCTTTCCGATGCTCGCCATACGTTCGTCTAGTATAAGATTCGTTGAACATTTGAATTTATGTGTAGTCAACCGTGACTTGCTATTACCATGTTTCTGAGTGAACTTTAACTCTCAGACAAGATTGGGAGCATTCAGCAAATCCTGTAGAAGAGCGTCGATCGTCTAGCAATGCTATGTTTCTCTAATGAGCAAAATCATAGAAATATACAATGATTTATCGCTATTCTAGTGAAAGCAAAATCACTCGATATCTGCACATTATTTTTTTGGCATCCTATGGTATAGAATTTAGGAAAGGTCATGTTAATCAAACTTGGGGCAAAAACTCCAGCCACTGGAGAGTTCTTAGGAAGCTGCCTTTTACGTTTTCATTCGTATTATTCATTTTTGTTGTGCGTGTTGATCAAATTCGAGCCACTTTTATTAAATCTTGACGGATATTCGTTCTCTTCCGGGATGGTACAAGGCAGCGAGTTCAGTTCGTCTCTACCACCCCTCTCCTTCAAGTTTCCTAACCGATCCCTTCGACATCTTAGGTAATATGTGAACAAGGAACCAAGTCTTGGTGACCATCACGAGGTTATACAGACGGCCAGAATGTAGAATTCCTTTCTATTCCAACTGTTACCTACTATAAACCATCACTATTGAAACGCCGTTCATCCTCGTTAACTGTGAACAGAGGCCATCTAAAAAAATTCCACATATTGGTATTCCAAAATCATAAACTAAGCTAAATTATCCTTCGGAACACAAGAAAAGGTGCCGTCAACAGGAATGTGCCCACGCTAAGCCGTAGTTGTCTATACACTGGATAAGTAGAATTTCCTGGCACTCATAACCTTTGTTATCCTTGAGTTCCGCTAGATATTGAAATTCTTGCTCTCCAGCGCAAGGCTTGTGAGGATACGTAGTTCAATTCAAAATCCAACAATTACGGCAGTTTTAACGGAACAAAATCCACTTTGTATGATTTGGTACAAACTTTATATGGAGAGCGCTTGTACTTTCTATACCCCCTCAGCGACGTTGGTCTATTAGCCACTCGGACGACCACGACTCCGGTGCATTATTTGTGAAACGATAATTAGCGTTAGGCACTGTCTCGACTACAAAAGGACTAAATTTTGACTAGCCCTAAATTTTATTCTCGCATGGCCTCCGAAACAAGTCGAGAGGTCATAAAATCGAGCTGTACGCCATATCAACGGATTTAATTATCCTTCGACCGATTCCCATTTTAAAACGACTCTCTTTTTCATACAAACTATAATTGCTGAACTTGTAAAATGTTGGTTGCAAAAAGTGCCCTAAATCGAGACGATGATTGGATATCGTCAAGAAGCGTAACTACTGTACATGTGGTTCGGAGTTTAACTATCGGTAGGCACTGCCTAGGACATCCCTTCCACTTTTCCGTAGACCGTCAACTAGGGTGAGTGAATGGAAATGTTCTCTAGTTAGACTATACTAGACACTGCAAAGTCTAGAAACGCATTCGAGCTCTTTGAATCTGTATCGAATCGATTCTACCAAGTAGGTATCCGATCGAGAAAGTTGACGCCTTGTGGTTGTAAAATCCCACCTTTTTGCGTATTGCGGGCCGCGGAAAGTATGAGAACGAACTCCTGTAGTGAAAGAATTTGAAGGTTACCTTGGGTGAAGACAGTAGTTTTGACGAAAGCCATATCCACTTCTTTGCTATGGCAGAAAGTCTCCAACTTGTCATGAACAGGGAGCCAGTCCGATAACATCTGACCCAATAGACACAAGTAGTGTTCAGAGAAATGATGGAGCTAGTTGGGGCCAATTGGATACAAAAAATGAAGTAGTTGGAACGCCTGAACAGTTTTTTGCATTGAATTCCGCTTAACAGAAGCTAATTAACCTGCAAAATGCTTGATTGGTCTATCCCACTGCACCGTGAACCTGAGTTCATTCACTGTCTTTAATGCGTAAAGCAAACTTATTTGCTTTTGGAAATTATCAAGACGCGCTCCATAAAAAGTATATTCAGGCCCATTGACATGGCCTCTCTTTCTTTTCCTTTCCTGACCGTCCACCCAGCCGTCTGAGAAATGGGGTCAGCCGTTTTAGAGGATATTTTGAATTGCTAACCTTTCCAGAACGTATTTTTCGGAAACCTTTTGAAAACTGATCCGATGTAGAGCTTGAACTCTGAGTTCACCGAAATTGGTTAGCTACTTCGAAGCCTTCCATGGAGAACTGGACTCCATTTGCAGATGTGCTCAAGGTGAAGGAACTGGAACATGGAAGTTCCTTTGTTGGTGTTCTCAAGGCTGGAAAATCGAGAAAATGGTACCGTATCTTAGGGATCTGAAGAACGTAAAACCTTTGCTTGATTGAAATTGAGCTGTCGTGGTATAGCAGATAGATCTATTGAAATCAATCAACTAGCTCATCATCATTTTACTTTTGAGCTAGCTGATTGTAGCCGGAAATATGGTCATTCGAGGGGACCCCATTTTGAGAGGTTACTAGTCATCGATCACTAGCGTATATGTCAGTATTGGTAATTTACGACCGACCATTATATGAAGACTATCGAGGAGTCTCAGTCAGACCAAATGGAGGGAGGAGGCGGCAAGAAAAAAAAAACGATGTTCAACGATTAAAGGCCGAGCGATCGTTCGCTTAGAAGGCAACGACCTCCATCACTAACTCCTTGTAAAATCCAGCTATCCATTTAACAGAGATTGGTCCTACACTTGTAACACTACCGATTAGAACCACTCTTTTTCTGTTGGAATTCCTTTAGCTGCATCCTAACGCGACTCATCCAAGCTGCTCGTAAACCTTGCTCTATATACGATAAGGCTCACAATCGTGGGTATTTATTTGTGTATCTATGTATGAATTGCCAGCCGGCGCAATATGGTACGACTTCTTCTACAGATGTCTGCGGCTGTGAGAGGCGTAGTAGTAAAGGCGACCGAGGCAGTGACGGTCAACCATTTCATTTCGTTTCCCATGTCCTGACCTTGAGTATCCGTGCTAAGACAAAACCCCGCCCCTACCCTCCAACTCTCCGAAATGGGAGAGTCTCGAGTCATCAACGAGATTACCTGATCTCTCGGTGTCTAACGAATCTCCTAGCCGTCGTCTGCATCTATGAAGCCTTAACATTCAACTGCCTCATCTGAAGAACCCACTCGTTTCTGAATGTATGCCAGCTTTTCCTTTGGTCCTTAGAAATTTCGTGTAGGTTTTGATTAAATCCTCGAGTATCACACTACCGTTCGTTTCTACTGCTCATACCGTCCTTTGAACTACGTTCTTACTGTCGATGTCTCTTCCAGAAACTCCTATCAGCTTTGTTTGTGTTCAAACTGTGTTACAAGATCAAATTTTTCGAGCAATTGGGAACTCACTGCTCGGCCATTCCTACATTTTAGCATAACTGAGCCGCTTTCGTGCTTTTCAAAGACCGCTTTTGTCACCAGTGTTTCCGTCGTGGTATAGTTTTCCTTGTGCCCACCGAAACCTTTGAACGTTCGGAAGAAAATCTTATCTTAGTGCTTGCCTGCTTCCCCTGCCCTCCTTACATGAAACCAGTCTTGGAGATGTCCACCAAATTAAATGAGTAGACCTACCAGTTGGCAGGCAAGTTTTCGAGCCGGCACAAGTCAAAGCAAAGCAACGTTGAAAACCTACTTCGGTTTCGTTATAAATGACAGCGGCATAGGAACTCCACGATCAGAATCGGAAGAACATCCTACAGAGGGGTTTCCCGCAACCTACTTTCTGCTGGGAACTCGACCTAGTTTTTCTACCAAGAAATATCATGGAACCTACCAGACTCACAATAGTGATGGAGTCTTTTTATTGAGTTTTTACGTAAAACTATTACTCAGATACAAATATTATGACAAAATAAATTTAAAAACGAAAATTGATAAAAAGTCATTTTCACTTGAACAAGACATCATTGGTTGATTCTTTCCCACAGTGAAAAACCTACTAGTAGATTCATGATAGGCAAACTAATAGGGATTCGTGTTGGCGACAAATACTCCATACCGCATCTCATGCGTAATCAACCACTCTTCCTATTCCCCTATTTGATGCACTCAAGGTATTGTAGGTCACGATTTGCTACTTATTCGAAACCGCATAGCAGTTCCGACTATACATAGCTTCAAAAAAACGTACCCAATAGTTTCGGCAAATCAGTTTAGAGCTTTTCTTTCTCACCTTCTCGAAAAGTTCTTAGAACTGTTCTGTATAAGCTATTTTCCATCTATGCCTAGATTTTCAGCTTTCAAGAAAGGGTACATTCTCATCTGGGCTCTTCTTCTAGAAGTATCTAACCTTCTCAGATCTCTTTTTTTGAAGGTTTTTTAGCCCGTCTGCTGGTGATCAGGGTCCAATGAGCCGGAACGTAACCACAGTGTTCTGTTTTTTTTGAGCGCGAACACGGTTAAAAACGGGTGGACAAAGGTTATTAAAAAAGATGCCTGTAGACTGTCGATGTTAGAATGTAGACGTCCTCGAAAACATTCTTAAAGGGATCAACTGTACCGGTGAGGCACCAGAATGTTTTTCGTTTAATTAAATGACATATTCTCCGTCTATACCTCAACATTATTTGACTTACTTCTGAATGTGGCTACTCTTACGCTGTTCCTTGGAAGTTTTTGACCGAAATTCGCCTCTCTTCAAAGTGAACCAATTGTCGCAATTGTGAATTTGCTTGCTCTATTTACCCCTATACAGAGCAAGTCTACTCATACACTCTTATCCAATTTTTTCCTCAGCTTTGTCCTGAGGAACCGGTCTCTCGGCAAGTTCACTTTTTTCAAAACAGCCGTCTTTATGGCTTCCTCATGCTGCTATTCACTTCGTCTGTCTTCGCTTGCGGCTTCATCTCTAGACCCCTGAGATCACTTCGGACCATACAGTCAGGTTCTCAGCCTTACTCAACGCACTCGGGAACGTTCACGAACAAATGATCCTTGTCGTTGATGGCAGCGCAGGTAGTGTACTTTCCCAGCACAATAAGAGCATGCTAATCAGCAGGGGTGGATGTCGTGGTCATCCACGCAGAACGTCGTCGTGCCCTTGAACTTGTCCGGGGACGACGACGAGCACAACGACTACGACAAGACGTGCCTTTCATTGGGCGGCTTACGAGTCTTCTTAATGATATTCTGATACGTGGAGGAATGCGCAAAAAATTCCTCCGAACATCTATAACATCAACAGGACACAAAGTGCACGAGACGTTACGAGTATGAAATGGATTAGCCGAGAATTCCGATGAGTAATCGGGGATGGGTTCGCATTCGCTTTCCTATTCTGTCTCCCAACGAGCCCAGTGCCGTCTTTTACACAACGTTCAGACTTCTTGCAGGGTCATAGAGTAGCCGTAGCCGCCAGTTCGCCCGTTTACTAGTTGTTCCATATATCGCCCCATCTACTGTTAGGCATCTTTCCTACTTAGTCTTTCCTTCAGTCGATTGTCTTTGGATTTACAAACGCTATCACCTTACTGCATCCATATCTTCATGTATAGAGATTTCAATGGATATTACAAGCGAGGCGGCTGATTATCCTAAACCAAATGCTTTCTTATTTATATACTTTCTCATTTGCTCTTCCAGCTTCGGACCCCTTTTTCTCCATACAGCCAATTCCACCTGTTCTAAATCTACAACGTGATCGACCGAATTCTTGGGGAAGTTCTTCGGGTAGTGTTCGTCAGCATGTTTTCAATGTCATCGCATTACCTCAGCCCCGCTGATAACCTTTACAACGTAACTGGGTCATCAGTGTGCTAGTTTGAACCGGGCGGCCAGGTAAAGGTCATTTAATCCAATTCGTTAGACGTGCTCATCGATCTACTGATTCATTACTACAAGTTCATCATGCACTTCGCAATTTCGCTTAATTCATACGGATAACTTCGTACATAATAAATTGCTTCCAGAGAGGGCTACGATGGTCCCGCGGAGTCAGACGGGCTGGCTGGGCCCGCTGGCTTTTTGTCTGCTTATCGCAGGCATCGAGACCATATCCAAGAATTTCGTCAACAGCTCCATGCCCGAAATGAGGCCAACCTTTGTTGTCAATTTTGACATGGCCACCGTCATTTGTCAGCACAGGTGCCTTACCTTTTTATTCAGCCGTCTCTATCCAGCAGTCAGAATCTGTAGGACGTTAGAATAGCACCACACGGCAGTTTCCTTCCCATTAATTACGTCAGTTTTTCAGTGCCGAATCAACAGATCTGCACCTACACGAAATCAGTGTACTATGTGACGGCAAAAACGACTGCTACCAAAACCCGGCCATGCATGATGAAAGTTTTCCTTACTGTGGTACGTTTCGTTTATGCTGGCTGCTTAATCTTCACGGAACTCCTTATGAGTACTGTTAGAATACAATCTGTGGTCGACAGGAAAAAGTTCGCCATTCATTCATTTCATTTTCGATTATTTTCGAACTTTCTTCTGGAATTCATAGATTGCACTTCAGCACTATACCAATAATGAATTTCATGGCCACCTCTTATAGCCGTGCACGTTCAATTCCAATTCTATGCACTATTTGTCAGCGCCATATGACCCTGAATCAAGAGTTTTGCCCGAGACTGCCAGTCGTGTATGCGTGTATTTGTAGAATGGCATATCTGACCCAGATATCGTAATTGGCTGCGTGGTTGACCGTAACCGGCTGGCAGTCTCGAGACTCACCATAATTGTGAGAATTCTGCGGCGGACATAGGCTAGACCACTGATGGTCGTACGAGACTGCGGAATTCAGTGGTTGGAAAGAAATTCGGACACCTAATTGCTTTCTCGTCCTCTCTCGTATTTTTACAAGTATACCAGGTCAAGTGGCTTCGATTAGGGCCAGGTAAGGTATCCTTAGCCGATGTAATAACTTAGCAATTCGTTTTCTCAAGAAAAGAAATCGATCTCAGGGTGTCCTAGAGTTCTCTACGCAACATGAAATGGGGATCCATGAAGCCTGCGCTCACCACTGTAACTATTAGAAGTTGCCAACGCCTGTGTGATCTGAAACCAATTCAGTTCGCCAGTAGCGTCTTAATTAGACCTGAACCACTGTGGAAGAACCCACGTCCAGATGTGATCCCGTTGTGATTTCCAAAGTTATGTAGTGATAGGAGGAGGGTAATGACGGTGAATGCTAAGTGCAGTGAAAATCCCACTTCGATTTTGTTGAAATCTC
Source organism: Haemonchus placei (assembly GCA_900617895.1). Taxonomy (NCBI): domain Eukaryota; kingdom Metazoa; phylum Nematoda; class Chromadorea; order Rhabditida; family Trichostrongylidae; genus Haemonchus; species Haemonchus placei. The sequence continues at coordinate 19,735 of UZAF01019054.1, forward strand.
GAGAGGAAAGGCTTATTCAAAGACTAAACCCCACTTTTTCCATAATCCAGGTGGCGTTCATAGCCCGACGGCGAGCGAAGCGCCAGCAGAGTGAGTGGTACAGTTTGATTCACTATTGCGTAACAACCCATATCTCTCAAAACTAGCGACAACGACCTGTTCTAGATTGAAGTTGGCGAATGAATTCTTCGGAGTTAGTCAGAAGATCGATGTAGATTGAATGAGCGGATGATGAATTTTTTTCCTTACTTCCATAGGCCGTCTTCTGATACTCCACTAATTACTCATCACACTTTCTCTAACGTAATAGCAATTCATGCCGGGATACGAAAGTACCGTTTATAGTGTGGTCATAAGCGTCGATCATAAGCAATCTAAACGATTATGACGAGATTTACAACAAGCTCTCGGAAAGCGTTGGCGACCTCCTCCCATTAAATTCATGAAGACCCGTCCAATAAACACTTTGAAGATCGTAAACAATGTCCTTTGCAGGTCGTAAACAATGTCATGCTACCGGTTCGGGTTTGATCCGAAAAGTTTGCTTGCTGGACCTATTCCCGGCTATTTGTAGCGTCCGTGTCGCTACTTCAGCACAGCGATCGTATAGCGATCCTCAAGAATACAGAGAGTCTTAGATGCAGGGCTGTACATATGTGAAGACGTTGGCAGCGGCAGATAACTTTCGATTCCTTTAATTGAGTTAAATCGGATTTATCCGTTCGGATGTCTACTGATCCATGAAATTGGTACGACCCAATGTGTAAAAATGGATGTTATACATAAAGGTGTGGAGTACCTGCTAGCCATACCTGTCAGCGGTTGTGTTGCGCTCAGGGGCATCCTAATGTAATGGAAATAATGTTTTTATTAGATCGAATTTTTATATCAGCCTAACTTCACACGACGCCAGCCATTTACCCTTGGATACAGTTCGCACACCACTTTTTACTAAGTTTGCTTCTTTAAGGGGTTACATTTTTTGCTTCTTTAAGGAGTAGTAATCTTCCCTGAAATTGGTAAGTATCGCACAGAAGTACAGTTTTCAGAAAGGAAATGCAACTCGACGTGCAGCGATCGTGGTGCTTGCCTCTATGATGGTCAAAAACCGCAATGCTACTGTAATTCCGGATTCTCAGGGCCAATGTGTGAAATTGTCGGTAAGACTTTGATGTTCATAATTGAACTGGTTCGTATACCATTTCAGTTCCAGTTCTCATCAGAATTCTCATTCATAGCTTCAAACTATCAATCGTCTTTGTTCAGACAAAAACGAATGCCTGGATAAGCCGTGTCATTGGCTGGCCCACTGCCAAAACACCCTAGGATCCTACGAATGTGCATGTTTTCCAGGATTTCATGGTGACGGCTATCATTGCGCAGGTCAGTCTCATTTGTATTTTACAATAATTGAGAGAAGTGCTTCCGAATCCCACTCTTTGAAATTAGTCTTCTACTGGTGTAATTCTTGTCGATTTGATTTCAATTAGATGCACAATTTCCACGCGAAATTTTCCAAGTGCTAATGGGCGGTCCCAGATGCCCTTAGCGCACACTTAACTGGCCAAAGCGGCCGTGCGCAAAAAGAAGCGTCAAGTGGGCATTGTTGCGGCTTCAATGGCACTAATAACAAGTGATGAGGCGTAAGGTCACATTCCTTAGTCCTTACAAGGCTCGTGCACGGCCGTGGACGCCAATAACTACCACTAAATTAGAAGGATCGTGACTGTCACCCGGCGACACTCGGGCGGTGAACTTACAAAGATCTCATACCTCAGTAGATGAGTACACGTCGCCATTCCCTTGTAAAATCTATTCAGAAAGAAAGAAGTTCCGTAGACAACCTAGCAGGCTTTTTTGAATCTACGCTATATGTAAGGGATTGTAAAGGTCAACTGGACGATTGAATGACCTGCACAAGAAACAAAAGGCAAATTGGCATAGTTTTGAAAGGGAATGGCCAACGGATAAATGTTTTCGACTATCTGGGAGCTGAAGGTCGAATACATCACTCGTTTCAATGCCAGCTCATGATTCAAACAAGCACAAAGTGCAGCCTCAACCACATTCTGTTACATGAAGAGACCGTGGTGAGAAAAGCTACCATAGATCATGGTAGTTATGAGGACGTTGGACGGCGATTCGACAGTGAAGAATTTCGCGAGAATTGAGAGGAAAATTTCCACGAAACCTACGAAATGATCTCTGAGAGGTCAAGGAAAAAGGTATTCTGACTGAGGTTCGTCACGTTTACCATGACGTGAAGTTGTAATTAGGAACTAGAAGTGAATTATAGTTCACACCTTTGCGAATGATTGAATAGCAGTGCTTAGATTCCAAGAGAAATACCTCGAGAACGCTTAGGGGGCATCCCATCTTGTGTACGCCAGCGATTCTTAATTCGCGGAGCAGATATCACTGTGAGTCACCAATGACCCCATACGACCAGAGCTGCAACTCCATTGGAAAGCTTCCTTTAAACAGCTTATTTGATGCTCTTCCCGGGAGGATCAATCGAAAGTCTTCACAACTCCCAAAGGAATGTGTGGGCTCTATTCCTGTATCAGGTACCTTGAATTCTTCGCCTTCCAATCACTGCATGCAAAGGAACCGCCGCGTATGAGTTCGAACAGACAGTCACAACAAGTTGCCCGCTCAGTTCCCAAGCCATTTGTAGCGCTTGAACACGTGGGATTTGAACCGGCTCAGTACACGACAGTGAAAGTAGAATGCTGCCTTTTCCAGTTCTATGTAAGGGTCGTCCTATTCACAAAGTCCTCTGACATATCTTATTATAAGTTCACAAATCGATTCCAGTCATGCGGCCAATCTTTTCCTTGACCGGTAACGTTCTAGCATACCAATCCACCACTACAGCTCCTTTACCATGCATTTGAACGTTTCGACTAGCAATGTTGCCATCGATGGCAATGCCAGAGTTGAATGGCCTTCACATACCGCGTTTACAAGTACAGGTTACCTTTTACCCCTGGTCGGAATGGACGACTTGTTGTCGTGGACACAAAGGCGTAGAATGGGAAGGTGTCCAATTCGCTATGGTACATGTGACTGATACTTGAATTACAGTCACAGACCGACACTCAAAGAAATCGTTTTTGGTAGAGGTATAACTTAAAGAACAACCGAACTGCGCGTCCAATTGCGTATATGATAGCTCAAAAGGTAGCACAAGCATTTAGTACAAGAAGACAGTTTTTAATCATTACTTTTCGAAAAACAGCTTGTATATTCCCATCCAAATAAACTATTTCCAGATATTGATGAGTGTTCAATGAGCAAATACACTTGCCCCGAGAATTCCGTATGTGTCAATTTACCAGGAACCTATTTCTGTAATTGTACCGAAGGCTTCGCACCGAAGGTGAACATTCTCTAGGAAGCTTTTCTGAATTAGTTTTAATCTCTCATAAAATCTCTTTTTTTACGGCACTGGAACATTATTTTCAGGGACTTCCACTGGAAAAATGTGCTGATATCAATGAATGTGAGATGAATCTGCACAATTGTGGAGAAAGTCAAATGTGTCAGAATACGGTAATACACTCGCAGATCATCAATATCGATTTATCTTGGAACAGTCGTTCATGGCAAATTTCACAGCCTAATCGAATTCGTTGTTTTGAGAACTGTCCGACAAACGCGATTGGATTACCCCATATTTTCGATTACCCACTTTCTTGAAATAGTCAGAACTAGAACTAAAGAAAACTCGTCAGTTTGACTGGACCAATCAGATTTTTAAAAGAATAAGAAACACAAACATGAACTCAGAAAAACTCATGCAAAAAACTTACTGCTACATCATCATAGATCAACTATCAGACAAAGAAATCCAAAAAAAAAACAAAAAGAGCTCCGAAAAAACTCGGCAGTTTCTCAATAGATTTTGGCACGAGAAAGGAGACACGACGAAAAAACTCACCAATAACAACGTTCCCCTGAAACATACATCCAGTTGCCTCTGCTGCCCTTGTTACAAGAAAACAATTGCATGGCAAAGATGGCGATGAAACTGCTTTCTGGAAAGTACTGCATAGAAAAACGTTTCAAGTCTTCAAGGCATTTTAATATCTCCAAGCCCCTTCCCACAGCAATTTTGGTCACAGAATCGGTACCCCAAAAAGTTGTGGCTAGACATGCTAATTACTCATCGGTGACACTTCACGGTGACAGCAAAGGCCTTACGCCGGCTGTCGCGGAGATAGCCATCTGAACTGTACCGCATACGAAATCATTCCAGGTTCAGGTATCTGCTAGGTAACTTTCAGGGTAGAGGAAATGAGATAAGATTTGGAGTCAATTTTTTTCAATAGGATCATGAGGAGATGAAACAAAATTAGAGTGAATATACACCTATTGAACATGTCCCTCATTATAAGCCAAGTATATGACTTCCAGTAAGAATTGTAGTTGGATTTGAATGTCAATATGATGGGATCTGCATACATATGAGTACTGTACTGAGCAGGTATTTTTGCTCTCAAAAAAATTTGGTCTGAAAGTGATGAAAGATTTGGACGACTTGGGGTGTGCTTTTATGAAATGTCACTTCGCCTCGACGACTGAACTCGTAATGATCATGAAGACTGTCCAGTACACACTTCGTTTAGATTGGCGGGTACAACTGCGTCGACCGCTGCTCGCAAGGCTACGAATATTTGGATGGCGAATGCGTGGACATAGATGAATGCCGTCTTGAAAATGTGTGTGATCCTCGTGCACAATGTATCAATACTCCCGGAGGATTCCAATGCAGCTGCGATGCCGGACTAACCGGAGATGGACATTACTGCGAACGTAAGTGTGCTAGCTACCTGTTGAGAGACTAGATTTATCCAAAGTCCATGCAAAAAAATGTTTCCACGTAGCTTATGCCGCAACTTATCTAACTGAAGGTACATGGATAGAAGTGGGAGTTCCATGAAGCTGGAACACGACCTGTTTACGGGATATATAGTCTTGTGACCTTTTTCCAGTATTATGGTGGAAGCGATGTTCCTTTTCTGGCAAGATCATGAGCTTAAGCATGAGAATCGCTTGAGCATTCTCTTTGAGACTCTCTTCTGAAATGACATGTACGTTCGAATAAGTGAGAACACTAAGAACTAGACAATGCTTTTCTTTGATTGTACGTTACGCAAAATTGGCTGCAAAAAGGAAACGAGGCCTCACGTTCTTTGAATACTGCTTTAAACATATCTCCCTTTATAGATACATCAGAGATCATTTATGACCTCACGAAGCGCAACCCTCCGAAAGAAGCGTTATTAACAAAACCAAGACAGCCTTATGGGGAAGCTAGATTGTGACATACCCAATCTATTACATAACCATCCACCAGGTGAGAAGGTGGATGATTATGGTCACTTTTGGGAAAAGTTCAATAAAAACAAAAGTTCAGAAGTAGTAGGTTAGCCTACGCCGAATGATCTCCCAAAACCTTTAATCGGAGTCTAAAAGGCTATACCCACTTTCATAACTCATGGATTGCAGAGAACATTTGCTCTACTTTTCCAGCGATCACTGACTGCAGCCAACAGGAGGATATCTGTGACCGACACGCGTTTTGCATCAAATCGCTGAAGTTGTGCCTTTGCCAGACCGGCTACGTTGGCGATGGCATTACCTGTAATGGTAAGCGGACGCCCAAGACCTTGTCTAGAAGCTTCCCCACCTAATTCGTACAAAATTGATTCCATTGAATTTCTCAGATGTAAACGAATGTGCAACAGTGGAAAGCCCATGTGCAAATCAAACTGGTCATCGCTGTGTGAACATCAATGGCGGCTACATCTGTTGTGATGAAGATGTCGACGATGATCGATGTATCAAAGGTGAGACGCTTGTCTTGTCAAGAGTACGTTAAAAAAATCGAAGAATGTCTTTCAGAAAAAGGCGCCTTCTGTGCGGGTGGATGTGGATTGCATGCGGTATGTTACAATCAAACTTGCCAATGTATGGAGGGATTCGTTGGAGATCCACACACAAGATGTATAGGTAGGGTGAACTTTTCTACAGAAAATTGAATCAAAATCATTGAAAAAATCAAAATTGAATCCTAAAACGAATTCTCACAGATGTGAACGAATGCGAATCAGACAACATGTGCGCTGGAGTGGGTGAATGGTGTGTGAACAAAATGGGAGGCCATCTATGCTGCTCTTCGGAAAGCGAGGAACCCGAATGCCAGGTTTGGTACACTTCATATAGTGAACTGTCTGCACTACTCGTTTTTCTGTTCTTCTTCCACGCCACGCATCCAGCACTCACAACATTTGTGGAGGCATTCAATCATTCTGTTGCTCTTCCACAATATATTAATGGGTGCTAAGGTGCGAGATCAACGCACAAGCTAGTATTCATTCCCTAGTGGACTGGATAGGTATGGTACCACTGTCCAGAATTGAACTATGGATTAGTCAGATAGAATCAAATAACGGTGCCGGCAGCTAGAAGATCTGGGTTAGTCCGGCAACGTTTCAATACCCTAATAAAATGGAACATTATGAGAGCAAGAAAGCCCTCAGATCTCGGCTGTCCAGGCTGTAGCAGTCGATTGTAGCGGTTTGATTTGACTAATTCTGTTGTTCAGTTCACTGTTTCCTCGGAACTATGACGTGGTTGGGTTGGTTCTACGGTGAGCTCACAATCTAGCAGGGCTGAGCTACTTCGAAGTCATTGAACACATGATAATTTCGTAGTATTAGTGAAATGAACACTACTTAATGTTATTAGGTTGATGCATAATTATTGCGGATTTTTTCGCGGCTTTTTTTCTCCCGAAAATGTTTAACTATTGAGTTCGGGTTTTTTCTACAAATGATCTACTTGATTTCCTCTACAAGAATATACTCAAGTAACCATCCGCATATTCGCGTAATTAGGCTTAACTACTTCGAGAAAGATTGGAAGGTGGCACAGTCATTCCGCGATCTCAGTAACTTTTTGGCGATCGTACAATCAGCCAGAGCCAACCAAGAAATGGGATCTGCCCCTGAATCTGCCATATTCACCAGCAGAAACTTTTATGGATTATCTCGTCAACCGTTCATCGAAAAATGGCTAGAGAATAGAAGTTACGTCGATTTGGATGACCTGATGGCCGATGTCAAGGCGTGGATCGCCCGTAAGGATCAAAACATCTTCCCTTTTGGGATCCGACCAACTAATCAGTGGGAAGCAGTGCTTGACGTAGATGGTAAAGAAGTTCCGGAGTAATTATTTGAATATGTCTTTCCCTAGTATTTCTGTAATTTCTTTAAGTAAAATTTGCTGGAAAAATCCGCAATAGTTATTCATAAACCTAATATATAGAGGCAGGTAAAATGCAGGGAAATGGAATATATCAAAATGTTTGACCGTATTTGACCGTGTTTGACCACCAGTACATTATGTGTACTTTCACTAGATCACCTAATGAACGATCGCTGAAAAGTTACTGAGATCGCGGAATGAGTGCGCCACCTTCCAATCTTTCTCAAAGTAGTAAAACCTAATTTTGCGAATATACGGATGGTTTTTCGAGTAATTCTTGTAGAGAAAATCAGGTAGATCATTTCTAGAAAAAACCCGATCTTGAAAGTAAAATTCTTTCAAGAGGAAAAGAGCCGCGAAAAAATCCGCAATAATTATGCATCAACCTAATAG